>PVHP010026546.1:0-24564 GCA_004024765.1 Zapus hudsonius | reverse complement strand
AGGTTAAGGATGATGGATGAGGGAGAGGTAATGCTAAGAAGGCATGACAGGAAGTTCTCCGCGGAGTGATTACATTGAAGCTAAATCCTAGATGTTAGGTGGAAGCCAGCTCAGGAGAGATCTGGTGATGAGGAAGGGAGAGAGAAAGGGTGCACCATGAAAATAACAAGTGGGAATTTTTCTGTTGTAGTTACCTTGTTATTACTGGGACAAAACACCTGACCAAAAGTAGTGAGGAAAGTTTTCTTTTGGAAGAAGGGGGAAGGAAAGTTTTTATTTTGATTCACATTCTCAAAAGAAAGCTTCATGATGGCAGGGAAATCATGGCATGAGCAGAGGCTGGACATCACCGCTGCCACAGTCAATGGAAACATCAAGAGGGTAAGACAAACTCTGGCAATGAAGAAATATCTATAACACCCCTAAAACCATCCCTAACAGCACACCTCCTCCAGTCAGGCTCCACCTCCCAAATTCTCACCACCTAGGAATCAAGCATTCAAAACACATGAATTGATGGGGGACATCTGATTCAAACCACCTCATTCTGCCCCTGGTTCCCATAAACTCACAATCAACTCAGTGTAAAATGTATTCAGTCTAACTTTAAAAGGCCACATAGTTTTCATCAATCCCAGCACTGTTCAAAAGTCCAAAGTCTCATTTGAGACTCAAGACAGTCTCTTAACTGCAAGCCTGTAAAATCAAACACACGTTAAAAGCACACAACGGCACAGACTATCGTTCCACCTGCAAAACAAGGCATTGCAAGGAAAGACTGGACAACGCAAGGTCTAGCACAAGCTGGGCACCTAGCAGATGCTGCAGCTGCAGGTGTGGCATTTGGGATAGAAGATGCATGACTGGAATGTGATGAATAAGGAGGAGTAAAGATGAAGGGATGGACAGGAGCCAGCTCCTGAGGGACTGGAAGTCTGGGAAAGAAATAGCCTCTAAGTTTGTTTTCAATCTTGGATGACCTTGAGATACTGTTCTCTGGAAAGGAATAATAGGCAGGTAGGTAGGTATAGTTAGGCAGATACAAGAATGGATATAGATAGATGATAATTGGTAGATGGTGGAAATCGATGATCGAGAGGTAGGTGATAGATTAGATAAGCAGATGATCGATGGGAATATTGCTAAAACTTTAGCAGCTTTTTAATTAGTGTACAAAATAAGCGGTTTCATTATATTTTCACACATGTAGATTTCTGGTCTTTGCTGACATTCATAGCAAAGTTTATTTGAGCCCAACTCCCACCCCCCCCAAAAAAAAAAAACAAAGCATGAATATGAAAGCCTCCGGAACCAGAAAAGGTTGGTCGAGCACATACTTCTCCATGTGAAATATGGGAACAGAATAAGCAGCGTTGACAATGGATGGTCTAGAGACACGTACACTGCGCCCGCCTCGCAGGTTAGAGTCTAGATTCTCAGCATCACCTGTGAGCCAGGGACCCCAGTGGTCAGATTAGGAACCTGAGTTCTAGGTTGAACCCGGCTGCCCTGGAGTGACAGAACCCCTGGCTCAACCCTTCTGGAAGGTAGAGCTGCGCCCGCAGCCAAGGCGTGGCGGGCCCCGGGGGGCAGAGGCGCTGCGGAGCCGGCGGCGCGTCCTCAGCCCGCTGCGCCCGCCCGCAGACCGTGCAGATCCTCATCGGCCTCATCCACCTGGGCTTCGGCAGCGTGCTGCTCATGGTCCGCCGCGGACACCTGGGGATGCTCTTCACTGAAGGCGGCGTCCCCTTCTGGGGAGGAGCCTGCGTGAGTGTGGGAGGGGCCGGGGGTCGATCTGGGGTGGGGGTGGGGTCCCGTCCAGCCCCCTCTTCCTGTCCCACTCCTTACCATTCTAGACTCAGCCCTTCCCCTTCCGAGGTGGGGGGTCTAAAGCACTTTCGAGAATAACGCAAGTCTAACTCCTTACCCCAAACCCTCATCACAAATCCCAGCCAGACTCGATTCCCAGCAAACAGCTAAAGAAGCTGCCACAAAAGATGAGATGAGGGGCAGGAGATCAGCATCCTACATCCTAAGCCTCACCTACTTGCAGAAACCTCTGGTTCTCTCCATGGACCCCAGCCATCCTCCAGCTGATCCCTCCCTGGGAGTCTTGGGGGGAAGGGGGTGCTGAGCCAGTTCCTCTCACCATACCCCTGCTGGAGAACCAGGCAAGGGTCTCCCCGTGGCTCAGATATCAAAGAGTGTTTGCCTCTCCAGCAAAGGCTTTGGCCAAGGGTGTTTGTAACTCTGGTGATGTACAGGAATAAGCCTCTAGATCCTTCCAGGGAGCACAGGCCTTGAGGTCTGCACAGTGTGGTTTGAACCCCAGCTCCACAAAATGTGACCGTGGAGTCCCTCTGCTGTGTCACTTAAAGTCCAACCTTCACTTCTTCGCCTGGGAACTGGGTTTATAGAGCCAGCACTGCTTTCCCTGGAGTCTACTAAGGAGAAACGCCCACGCAGGCCACCGATTAACCCTCCAATTCTTCCTCTAATGGGCACTGTCATGGGCAAGGATCGCCTTGGGGGAGGAAGCATCAGAGGTTTGCACTGGAAACCCTGGGGAGCAAGTGATGGTTGTGGTTTCCTTCCCTAGCTCAGTCTACCTCAATAGCCGCTGAGAACCTCCAAAAGTAAAGTGCAGAGAGGTCAATGATGCTGACACTCCACAGGTAGAACCAGATGGCCACCATACCTAGGGATGAGCTCTAAGCTCTGGTCCTTAATGGTCCATAGTGACCCTCCCCCCCCAAAGTTGGAAGAAAATGTTGGCAAGTAGGAGAGTCTAAGGAGGGAGACCCCACAGAAAGAAAGAAAAGTGTTATTTTTTCTGTGAGCTCCCTCCTGCCAGGCTGTGGCACAAAAATGTACCCCATAAAGATTTCATATACAGTGGAGAGGATAAAAAAAAGAAACTGCAGTCTCTGGAAACAGTGGGGTGATGAAACCTGGGCAGGATATGTGTAGCCCAACATTTAATCATGACCTTGAAACTACACATCAGTGCTGGGAGTTGTGATGCACGCCTGTAATCCCAGCACTTCCGAGGAGAAGGCAGAAGGATCAGTATGTGAGCTTGAGACCAGCCTGGGTTACATGAGAATCTAATTTTTTTAATTGTTTCCTGGCCAATGCAGCAATTATTTGGGAAGATGGCTTGAATGGTAAAGTGCTTGCCACACAAGTGTGAGAACCAAGTTCAGATCCCCAGCACCTGCGCAAATGAGGGACATGGTGATGTGTACCTGTAATCCAGCCCTCGGGAAGTGGAGACGGGCAGATCCCCAGGGCATGCTGTCTAGCTAGATTAGCTGAATTGATGAGCTCTGGGTTCAGTGAGAGATCCTGCTTCAATAAACAAGGTGGAGAATGATAGGGGAAGACACCCAATGTTGGTCTCTGACAGCCAGAGAGAGAGAGAGAGAGAGAGGTACATGCACATCTATACCTTTTAATCCAGCTACATTATGTTCTTGGTCCATGACTGCTATTCAGTAAATGCTTAGTGAGTGAATGTTTGAAGAAACAGTCCCACACCTGCATGTCCCATGAGACTTTGTTGATAGGCTGCCAATGAAAACACGCACTTTGTAAGATATGGCTTAAGTTCTCAGGACACAGGCCCCTAAAGAGACACCACTTGGACACCATTAAGAGAGATCTTTGCCAGTGATCCTTGCTGATGACAGTGCCCGTCAGAGGAAGAAGCGAGGGCTAATCGGTGGCTTGTGTGGGCGTTTCTCCTTAGTAGACTCCAGGGAAGGCAGTGTTGGCTCTATAAACCCAGTTCCCAGGTGAAGAAGTGAAGGTTGGACTTTAAGTGACACAGCAGAGGGACTCCACGGTCACATTTTGTGGAGCTGGGGTTCAAACCACACTGCACAGACCCCAAGGCCTGTGCTCCATAGAAGTATCTAGAGGCTTATTCCTGTACATCATCAGAGTTACAAACACCCTTGGCCAACGCCTTTGCTGGAAAGGCACCTCTTTGCAAGCACTCCTTGATGTCAGAGCCATGGGGAGTGGGGAGACCCTTGCCTGGTTCTCCAGCAGATACCTGCCAGGAGGCAAAAGAAGTAGTGTCCAGGAAGCTGCTATCCTCTGTCTGTTACCTGTGGCCTCTTGAACCCTAATATGACATGCCTGCTCAGTGTCCCAGCTAGAGCCTCATGCGCCTTCTCTTCCCCCACAGTTCATCATCTCTGGGTCCCTCTCAGTGGCAGCAGAAAAGAACCACACCAGCTGCCTGGTAAGTTCGATTACAGGTGGGGGGTCAGGGTAGGGATGGGGCCTCATGCAGGTGCGGGGGGCAGGTAGGATGGGATCTCATGCAGGTGTGGGGCGTTGGGTAGGAATGGGGTCTCATGCAGGTGTGGGGTCAGGGTATGGATGGGTCTCCTGCAGGTGTGGGGGGTCAGGGTATAGAAGGGCTCACACAGCTGGATTCCCTCAACCCCACCCTTCCCATCTGTTCACTCCTTGGGCCCATTCAACAAGCATTTTATAGAGGTCTGCTAAGCCTCAGGGAAAGACAACAGATATACCCACAAGAAAGGAGAAGATGGGACACTTCCCAATCCAATCCAGGATGTAAAATTTAGGGAGGAAGTTCTCACAGACAAGCAGAGGAGGCAAAGATGCAGGAGGGATGCCCAGAACCATAAACACAAGGGTCTCAGCGGGTGGAGTACCTGATCCTGGAGAAGGTGAACACCACAGTGAGAGGCAGGTGAAAGACCTGCTGCAAACTTGACCCAGGGAGGTCCATGAAGGGAGCTGGGCCTTCTCCCTAGCAGCTCCCAGGAGAATGGGAGAAGGAAAAGAAGACACCAGGCCCACTTCCTAAGGTCCCAGGGACAGGAAACAAGAACACAGCCACACAGGGCAGCATGGCCTGAGCCCCCTTGGCCATAAGGAAGGAGTAGGCGTTGGGACCCGGAAGCTCATGTCCTTTCTCCTTCTCTTCACCTCTTCGCTCCGCTCATCCATCGTGTTCCACTCCCTCCTGCAGGTGAGGAGCAGTCTGGGGACCAATATGCTCAGTGCCATGGCAGCCTTCGCAGGGACGGCCATTCTTCTCATGGACTTTGGTGTCACTAACTGGGTGTGTTGTCTAATGTCCCCAAGGGGGCCAGTTTCCAAAGGATGGGGTTATTCCCATGACTAGGAGTTTGTAGCACTTGGATATTAGCAGAGCCCTTGGGCCCAGCAGATTTATAAATAGACTGAGCCTGGGACCCCAGCTGAGAAGTGGGGGGAGGGGTGACAGCATAAAGGGTCCAGGCCTGGCAGCGGGAAGGCTGGCTCCAGGTACAATTCTACTTCAGCCTCGGGCAGGGTATATTCTTGCTCTGGGACCCCCTTATTGTTAAACTCTCAGTTCACCTTGACTGTGTGTTTGGGTCCCAGGATGTGGGCAGGGGCTACCTTGCTGTGCTCACCATCTTCACCATCCTGGAGTTCTTCATTGCTGTCATAGCCACTCACTTTGGGTGCCAAGCCAGCCGTGCCCAAGCCAACGCAGTGAGTACCACCCCCATGTCCTGTCCACCCTACATGGACTAATCACGACAGGGGGGGGTGGCAGCGGACTTTGAGGAATGGGAGGACTGGGCCAGGTGATGTGGTGGGTGGGGTGGGAGGAGTGAAGGGTGCAACCTGGATGAAGGCATAGATTCTCCAGGCAATCATGGGCTTGGAGAGAGATGGGCACAAGGGTTCATGATTTGGTAGAAGTGGAATTCATTTCCCAAGAAAAACGGGCAGAGAAGACTAAAACGAGGCTGGGACTAGCAGTGTGGGTCACAAAGGGACCCATTGCAGCAGAAGCTTCGTGGTTTGGAGGATGCTGCTTGGGGATGGGTTATTGAAGGCCTTGCAGCAGGAGAGAGGATTTATCCATTGGAAGGGCTGTGAGTGGTGGACAGACTAGAGCTGTGGAAGTCCTGAACCAGTGCAGGGAGGTCCAGAGAGAAAATTCCAATTCTTTAGCTCCTAATAAAGCAGACTGCTTGCTCCCTGCTGTGCGCCCAAACCCTGGGTCCCAGTAGGAAATGCTTTCTGAGATGTAAATTGGAGTTCTTCATACATGACTGAGTGCTGTTCTCAGAGTCCCCACAAGGGGACACTATGGTAACGCTCCCTAAAGACGGCAGAGCCCTCCGGGATTTTAACTCTCTATTTTTGCAGTCTGTGATTTTCCTGCCCAATGCCTTCAGCACCGACTTCAACATCCCCAGCCCCGGAGCCTCTCCGCCCCCTGCCTACGACAATGTGGCATATATGCCCAAGGAGTCATCGGAGTAGTAGATTACAACCAGGTTGGAATCCAGTCTTTCCCCTCTGGAGCCAACCTACCCCCACCCCCACCTTGTTTATCGAGGGACAGCCCTTTCCCGGGCTAGGCTGTCCCCTGCAAGCCATGTGAACGGTGACACTAAGTGAAGTGTTTCCTCTGTCCCATTTTCCCTGCTGGTTTCTTTCCTCATGTCCAAGGTCTGTTTCCCTCAACCGGCTGAGACCTGTCACCTTGCAGAAACAATCCCCTGAGACTAATCTGCACTGTCCTTTGCTGGTCCTTGGCAGCCTAGGCCTCAGAGAGACCCAGCTTTGAGCTCGTGGTAAAGTCATTAAGCATAGAAAACTCAGAATGTTCCGGAACAAAATGGAGTAGATCGTGGCATTTTGGAAGTGAAGAGGCCAGCTCCCACCACACAGCAGGGCAGTGGGTCTGGGGTCCAGGTTCCTAGCTCCGGTCATATTTCAGACCTCAGGGCTCCCACCTGGAAACTAAAGTGTTGAACCAAATAACTCTATAAGACGGTCCTAGTGTCCCTGGACTCCCTGGTGCCCTGGATCTGAGCCAGGCATTGTCCCCCAACTCCCTCCAGGAAGCTTCCTTTTCCTTATCTGTTGTACGGAGTCAGTCTTGACCCTGGCCCCCCTGTCCATCCCCCAAAGGACTTCTCCCATGGTTGCCCAGGAGACTGAAGCCAGCCCTCTCCTCCACCCAGGTCACCTTCTACAGGTGGAGGTGGCCTTCCTGTGCTTCCTGTACCTCTCAGAGCCCCTTCACCAGACTCCTGCCTAAGGAGCAAGGATGTCCTTGAGAGTAACTCCATGGGAACCAGGCTGAGTCCCCAAAGGGACAGGGAGATTCCTTCAGCCCAGCATTCATAGGCCTCTGGCATACGGCTTGTCTCATCTGTACTATGGAGAAAAATAAACCATGTGGGGTGTCTCGTTTTGAGCTGGTCTCTGCACAGTGGTTTTACCTTCTAACCTCACAGTTTTCTGAGGGCTGTCTGTCCCAGGTTTATCAGAGTATCCCACAGTCACAGTAAAAGGGGACCTATGGGTGTCCGAGATGCACTCTGTATGGTTTAAGCTTCACACTTATTCTGTCCCTACCTTGGTCCAAACAAGCCAGCATCCATATACCCATTCTGCAACTACGGACTTTGAAGCTTAGAGGTGGAATCCCACACCTGAGACACAGCTGAGCTCTGAACTCAGCCCTGTCTGATGTCCGGCCAGGCTCATATTCCAAACTAAAGTGTTTCCACCCACCTCCTTTCCCCTTCCTTCTGTTCTTCAACCTCCTCACCACACCCACTTCAAGGTGTCTAGGGCTGCGCCTGTCTATAGAGCATGGAGCCCCAATGTAGAGGGGGGATGCCTAGGGACAGAGTCCTGCACCCCCAGGCAGCAGGTAAGCCAAGCACAGAGAGTGCCCGTGCTTCCCGAGATGGCCAGTAGCCAGGTATGCAGTGTGCACTGTGTGGGCTGCAGCTTTATAACCAAGGTGGTGGGGACAGTGACCATTACTGAGGAACAGCCAGGACAACCTGGACCTCAGTAGACGCCAGAAAGGACACATCCCTTCAGGATTGGACATCTTGGGAAATGACGAGTTATTCTGAATTTGAAAGATTAGGGTTTCTACAGACTGAGGGGAAGAGTGGAAGCAGCTGGAAAGGTGGTTTCCACAAAGAATTCTGGAAATGATGGAACACTGGCATTATTAGGGAACATATTATTAGGGAAATCAACCGAGATCTAAATAATTGAAGGGATATATATATATATATATATATATATATATATATATATATATATATATATATATATATATAATATGTTCATAACCTGAGAAGCTTGATTTGGTTAAGTCTTATCTCCAGAATTTACTTCTAGATTCAATATAATCCAATTCAAAATTCCAGCTAGTTTTTGTGGGGGGGCGGGAATTGACAAGCTAATTTTGACAAGCATGTGGAAATTCAAATGACCTAAAAGATCCAAGAAAATTTTAAAGAGAAACAGATTTGGAGGATTGAAATGAATGGATTTCAACAGTCCGTATGGAGCAGGAGCTGGGACTGTAGCTCCGTGGTGGGTTCCTGCCTTTCGTGCCTGACATCTGAGTTTGATTCTCAACAACACAAAACAGAAACAAGAGTGTAAGGCAATAGTTCAGACAACATGAACTTAGTGCAAAAATTGACAAATATACTAACTTAATAGCTCCCAAACAGACCCTCACATACAGAGTTACTTGAACAGACAAAGGCATCATGCAATTCAGTGGAGAAAGAATTGAGACAGGTTAGGGGTGACAGAGCCCTGAAATTAAAAGCAAGGAATGAATATCTTTGAGGCTGAAGGGGGAGAATCTGGGTCATCCTTATCTCCTTCCTCCTAAAGGAGTCCTCGCTGTCTCCACTTTGCTAGATAGAGGCCAGAAATGTCAGGAAGTTCTGGTCCTTCTTTCCTGGTCTACTCTTCCCTTTCCTAAAAGAGATAGTTAATCATCCCCTTACAAGAAGCACCCTTCCCTTGCCTGAAGAATTAAGATTCCTGGGAAGAGGGTGGGGCTGGAGAGCTAGCTCAGCAGTCAAAGGTACTTGCTTGTAAAGCCTGCCAGCCTGGGTTTGATTCTCCAGTACCCATAGAAAGCCAACTGCGCAAAGTAGCACACTCTCACTCCCTCCCGCTCTGTGTCTATCTCTCAACTAAGTAACTAGTTTTTTTCAACAAAATAAAAGTTTATCATTTTTATAAAACAAGTTTCCAAGCTGGAGAGATGGCTTAGCGGTTAAGGTGTTTGCCTACAAAGCAGAAGGACGCGAGTTCAAATTTCCATAACCCATGTAAAGCCAGATGCACAAGGTGGTGCATAAGTCTGGAGTTCATTTGTAGTGGCTGAAGGCCCTGGCACACCCATTCTCTCTCTCTCTCTCTCTCTCTCTCTCTCTCTCTCTCTCTCTCCTCTCTCTCCTTTCTCTTTCTCCCTCTCTGCCTCTTTCTCTCTCTACCTCTCTCTCTGCCTCTTTCACTCTCTCCCTCTCTCTCTTAAATAAATAAATGAATTATTTTTAAAAGATTCCTTGGTAGATTGCCCCCTTTCACAAAAATCCTGACCCTCTAACTAGAAACCTGGAGTCGAAGCCAAACTAACCAGTTCAACCCAAACCAGTGATCTCCCATAAAAGACCCCTAGATCCTAGGTGGGATTTCCCACTTCCAAGAACTCCATCCCTGCCTCCTCTTGGGCAGGTGCTCTGTAGTCTGTCTCTATAAGCACTATAATAAAATCTTTCTAAACTTTATCCTCTGATACCGGAGTTTCATTTGACGAAATTCATAAGGATCCAGAGGCCATTAATTCAGTGGAAGTTTTGTGTGACTGTGAGTATCCGACATTCTAATTCCTCAGTAACTGCCCACCAAAAAGCTGAGAAAGTGCCATTGTTCTCAAAGATGCCTGAGATTTCCTGTATCATATCATTCTTCTCAAGAAATGGTTTTGAAGTAGTTGTATATTTATTTTAAAATAATTTTTCTTGTTTTACACCATATATAAAAATGAATATGAGGTGTTGAGAGAGGTCTGGAGAGATGCAGAGCACCCACATAAAGCAAGACACAACATGGCACACACATCTGTAATCCCAACATGCCTCTGGGAATGGGGATGTGAGGTCAGGAGCACCCCGAAACTCATAACCCAACTAATCTGGCCTTCCCAGCAGCAAAACAAAAGAGAGCCTTTCTCAAAACCAAGTGGAAGGAGATTGCTAATGCATAAAAGTCACACTGACTGCCACACACTGTCACTCCCGTGCCCACATGCACATCACATACCACACACAAATCATATACATCATCTATACACACATATAAATCATACACATCCTCTACCCCACACACAAATAAATAATCAACTAAAATTAATCCAAGTTTGGTCTTTACATCTTGATGGTAGAGCTTTTGCCTAAGGTCCTGGGTTTGGTTCTCAGCACTAAAAAAATAATTCCAAATGATTCAGTGATTCTTTTTATTTTTAAAAAATTTTTATTGACAGCTTCCATAAGTATAGACAATAAACCATAATAATTCCCACCCACAATCCCCATCTGCCCCTCCCAAATCTACTCTCCATTGAATCTCTTCTTTCTAATTCTATGTTGATGTCATCATCTTTTCCTCCTATTATGAAGGTCTTGTGTAGGTAGTGCCAGGCAGTGCAAGGTCATGAATATCAAGGTCATTTTGTGTCTGGAAGATTGTATTGTAAGCAGTCCTACCCTTCCTTTGACTCTTACATTCTTTCCGCCACCTCTTCCGCAATGGACTCTGCACCTTGGAAGGTGTGATAGAGATGTCCCAGTGCTGAACACTCCACTGTCACTTCTCAGCACTATGGTGACTTTAGAGTTACTCCAGTGGTCCCTGGCTTCTGAAAAGAGAAGTTCCTCTAACCAAAAGTGAGGGAAGCATTAATATGTGGGAGTAGATACAAATTTTAAAATTAAAACAAACTTCTAAAAGGAAACATGAGAAAAATATTTGGTTACTTTAGGATAAGTAAAGACTTCTTAAACTAGATGTAAAAAATAATAGCTATCAAAGAAGATGATAACCTGGGGAGAGTAGTCAACAGCTTTCAAATTGGCCAAGAAATCCACTCTGTGTCAAGGAGCCCTTAACTGGAACTGGGACTCAGGGAAAAATCCTATGGGAACCAAAAGCTTGGGCCCCCAAGGAGAAACTCCCATTACTAGAGAACTACATAGAGGCTAATCCCAATAGAATCTCGCCAAATTAGAAATGTGTGTCGCATTTAAGCCATACTGACCTCACTCTCCAATGGAGATCCTGTTGGTTTGTATTTTTCAGAAGGCAGTGAGAGAGTCGAGGTCATTCCAACTCCACCAATGAGCTACAGGCGAAGGGCTGACATCCTGGCAAGAGACCACCTCAGGCTTATCATGTAGCCCCCAAATGAAACCCTTGAGAGAGTGACGGGATAGCAAGAGATCTATCTATCAGCACAGCTAATCAGCCAGCCCAGGAGAAGCCAGTGTGACAGACACCAAAAGCCAATGCCAAATGTGCTCCTCTCCTTCAAGTTCTCAGTTTGACTTCCCTCTCGAAGCCTGTTTCCCTAGCCTTCCACACCCAGTCTCCAGCTGCAGTCTGTCCTCCCTCTCGAAGCCTCGGTTTCCCTTAGTCTTCCACGTGGTACCCAGCTTCAGTCTGGCTTCACTGGCTGAGCCTCAGTTTCCCTAGTCTTCCACGTGGTCCCCAGCTTCAGTCTGGCTTCACTGGCTGAGCCTCAGTTTCCCTAGTCTTCCACGTGGTCCCCAGCTTCAGTCTGGCTTCACTGGCTGAGCCTCAGTTTCCCTAGTCTTCCACGTGGTCCCTGGCTTCAGTCTGGCTTCACTGGCTGAGCCTCAGTTTCCCTAGTCTTCCATGTGGTCCCCAGCTTCAGTCTGGCTTCACTGGCTGAGCCTTAATTTCTCCCTAACATATTTCTGAAATATGTTTTCCACATAAAAACATGCTAGTCTTTCTTTTCAGGTCCCAATTCCCTTTGAATAAACTTTACAAGTTGTGATTTCTCCCCAAATAAACTCAATAATTCATTAAAAAAATAAACAGGCACAAGAGGTGTGTGGGCAGGTATGGGAGGGGGAGGACGATGGATGCATGAATGTAAGGTGGCCAGATCATTCCTCAAGCACTGTCCACCTTCCTGTTGAGACAGGGTCTCTCACTGGCCTCGTGCTGACCAATTAAGCTAGACTGGCCAGTGAGTTCCAGAGATCCACCTGTCTTTACCTCCTCAGCACTAAGAAAGCAAGTGCATGCCACCAAGCATGGGCACCATCAGAAGCACCCTGCAGGGGTGAAAGAAACTTTACTCTAAAACCAGAAGCTGCTGCTGGTGACTCCCAGTGCTCTCAGAGAGCTGTCAGTCAGGGAGGCAAGGAATGAGGCCCTGTCTCAAACAAGGACATCCAGAGGTAGTCTTCTGTCTCCACATGTGTGCTATAGGACACACCCACACTCACACACATGAGATAGGGAAACTAGCCAAACTGGATATACTTATGCATTTTACTGTGTATTATAAGCTAATATAGGAAAAGATAAATCAAAATCATACTTTATTCATCTATTGCTACATAATGCAAGCTTAATGGCTTAAAGCTATGCACATTTATGGTCTCACTATGTCTGTGGTCAGGAACACGCATGACTGTTTCAGGTCTCATGGCTGCAAGCTTGCTGGCGGCTCGGCCTCACTCCCATTGGGACCATGAGACTCCAAGGGTGAAGAATCCACTTCCAACTTCCTTCGGCTGGGGAAGGCACAGAACTAAGCCTGACTTCTGTCTTTCTGTCAGCTGTCAGGTGCCTCAGCCCCTAGAGGTTGCCCTCAGCTCCTTGACACCTGGGCCTCATAACTTCTTCACCATCAGCCAGGAAGACAGCCCCAGGTAATCTGCCACCGAAAGGATTTTTGTCCATAAAAATGTAATTATGGAAGTGAAATCCCATGGCTTTTGTAGGAGGCTAATGATCAGAGGACGGGGCAAGTCCCACCCACACTCAAAGAGAAGGGCTGGGAGCCCCTTACAATTGTCCACCACAGTGACATTTCTGCTCATTCAAAGAGAAGGGCTAGTGGTGTGGTAGAAGACATTTATCACAGAAACCAGGCCCCGGTGATACTCTTAAACCCAGTTTCTACTGTCCAAGCTTTCCCAGGGAGACAGCTTGTCTCTGAGTCTCCTCCCTGTCTATGCAGCTACACCTGCTTGTACCAGGTTAGTGCGGCCACAGCACAAACACCCCTGAGCAAACAGCTCTCTCTTCTACTTTCTTATCCCTGACGGATTGCTAAGGAATTTTCTGTTTGTGCCCCCAAATCATGTAACCTCGAAAACATGTAACCTGGGCTGGAGAGATGGCTTAGTGGTTAAGGCACTTGCCTACAAAGCAAAAGGACCCGAGTTCAATTCCCCAGTGCCCAAGTAAAGCCAGATGCACAAGGTCGCCATACATCTGGAGTTCATTTGCAGTTCATTTGCAGTGGCTGGAGGCCCTGGAGTGCCTCTCTTTCTTTCTTTCTCTCTCTCTCTTTCTGTCTACCTCTCTTTCTTTCTCTCTCTCTCTCTCTCTCACACACACACTCAAATAAATTAATTAAATACAATATTTTAAAAACCTGTAACCCACCAATAGAGTAAAGAATTCAAGATGATGTCGGACTGCCTGTTGTATTTGTCTATAAACCCCCTGAGCTATCAGAGCTCAGGACTCAGGCTATGGAAGTTGTTCCCCTGGGTCCATGTCTACATGAATAAATCTGATTCTCCACTGTATCTCTGGTGCCATCTCTGTGTGACTCAGTTTCCCATAACAGTGGGGCCCCTTAGAATCTGTCTACCACAATTACATTTCTGCTCATTCAAATTTGGTGAATGTGAAAATATGTTGTATTTAATTCTCTCTCAGTTTAAGAAATCCTGATTAACACCTTAAATCTCTTGCCTGTGGGTTTACAGTTCTCCATTCCTGAGGAGAACTTTCTTACCCTAGCTCTCTGTAGCAGTTACCTTCTCGTCACAGGAACAATGCACCCAACCAGAAGCAGCTTATGGGAGGAAAGGGTTTATTTCAGGCTTATAATTTTAAAGGGAAGCTTCATCATGGTGGTGAAAAGCAGCTGGCTCACAACACGACATATCCACAGCACAGAGTGAACAACAAGCGTGAGCTGGCTCTGAACACACAGTGGGGCTGGCCGGCTCCGTGACACACCTCCTCCAGCAGGGCTCCACCAGCACAGGGCTAAGTGGCTTTATTGCTTTTACTTCCCCCCGCAGCTGTATATTTACAAATCACTGTGTTGCTCTTTGAGGATATACTTCCCTTTTCTTTCAGTGGCTACAAATCCCACACCTATGCTTCACTCCCCACTTCACCTACCAACAACCTTGCAGTGGGAGAGCTGAGACCCAGGCCATGAGGATTTGCCCAAGAAGGCTCCTCATTCCTGGACTGTGGAGGTGCATGCCACAGACATTCTGGCTGAGGTGGCGGAGCTTGCAGCTTGCAGCTTGCAGCAGCCCAACTCACATTTCTGAAACCAGTTCTTCAGTGATGACAGGACAGCAGCAGGTGAGGTCTGTTCCCCTGCAAGTCCCAACAGAGTCATACCAGCACCCAAAACCTAGAAAGCACCCAGCCCAGCACAGAGAACCTTTCTGGGGAAAGCCAGTCACCTTGAGAGGAAGAGAACCACCATTTCCATCAAGAACAGGGGCTGGGAAAACTAAGAACACAAGATGGCCAATCCATCAGAGAAGGAGTCAGCAAGGTCAGGAATACTCCAGCCAAAAAGTTAGAGCAGATTTCCAGCTACTCCCCAGGGTTCCTACTCCAGGAAAAAATGAGGAATGCTCTGGTACCACCCTCTCCTCAAAGGTACCTGCTTGATGCCAGAATGAAGGACAGTGTTTCCCTCCAGACTGGTCCCTAGAACCTAAATACCACTCAGATGCATGTACCCCATGTACACGCATGTGGATGCAGAGGAGAATGTCACGCGTCCTCCTCTATCACTCTTGCACCTCATTTCCTTGAGACAGAGTCTCTCACTGAACCAAGAGCTCACTGCGTGAGCCCCAGTGACCCTCCAATCTGTGCCCTATTCAGAGCTAGGGTTACAGGCTTTTCCCATGGGTGCTGGAGATTGAACTCAGATCCTCATACTTGTGCATCAAGCCCTCTTACCTGCTGAGCCATCTCCCCAGCTCCAGATCCCAGCTTTAATTTACCAGCTGTGTGCTTTGACAAGTGCCTTGATGTTTTGAGCTTCAGTTTCATCCCCTGAGAGATGGGGCTAATAATTGAAATTCCCTTAAATTCACTTACAATGAATGGGATTTGAATGAATGAACACACAGCAGGTGCTCGAGGGGTGACTGATAACGCACCTCCCTCAAAAGCCTCCTTCCTTCACTCATCTTCCCACGGCAGCCTCCTACTGCAGGTTCCCAGGTATTCCAGAAGACTCTCTTGGTGCTGTAATGCTCTCCATTGATGTGGAGCTGGGCATTGCGTGCCTGTCCATCTTCCTGCGTCCATGCCATTTTCTGCTTAGCCTGGCTGGTGAATGGGTCCTCACTGCAGGACAAGTGCACTCTTGCTCTGTGGCCACAGCTGACCAAAGGAGACATTGGGGAAGAGGAAGGAGAGAACCCCAGGGCTGAGAGAAGGAGGCAGAAGCCTACCATCTCGCATGGTCTGCACCGTGGCTGGAGCAAGCCCCCACTATCACACAGGGTCTTCTGTGCCTGAGTGAACCTCCCTAGATCCACGTTGGGGGGGTGGGTGATGCTCCAACCAGGTGCGCACAAGGGAGTGTCAGGAAGAATGTGTTCACAGGAGTTTAAAGCTCAACACCAAGCACTTGTTGCATGAACATGAGGCCCAGAGTTCAGATCTGCAGAACCCATGTGAATGCTGGGCTTGGTGGTATGTACTCCTAATTCCCAAGCTGAGGATGTAGAGATGAAGGAGCCCTGGGGCTCATTGACTAGCTAAATTCATGAGTTCTATCTCAGGGCTGAGGAGATGGCTCAGCAGTTAGAGGCACTTGCCTGTAAAGCCTGCTGGCCTGGGGGTTCATTTCCCAACCCATCCAGGTAAGCTGAATGCGAAATGAGGCACAAATAGCTCCTGTTTGTTTGCAGCAGCAAAAGGCCCTGGTGTGCTACCCCTCCCTTCACACACACACACAACCACACACACACACACACACACACACACACACACACACACACACGCATGCATGCACGCACGCATGCACGCATGTGCATACACATGCAAAAAAAAAAAAAAGCTCAGTAAGCTGACTGGGAACAACAGCCTCATGGTGAGGTGAATGATAACAGGTGCAGCAGGGAGGCTGCAGGAAGGACAAGCCAGCAAAAGGCTCCTCATCCTGGCAGAAGCCTGTCCCTCAACATGAGCAGACAGAAGCTAACACTTCACCTAACACTTCAACTAACATTAGCTCAACTTCAGCAAGGCTGGTGTTCTCATCACCCCTGACCCTTGAGACAGGCAGGCCTGAGAGGGGGAAGGTAGAGATTGTGACTCTCTCCATGTCACAGATGGGGAAAGTGAGGCACACAGAATCGAGGAGACCTGGGTGAGGCTTCATCTGGCCCCACAATCTAGGAAGATCTCCCAGGTACCCTTCTCCCAGGGAAGACATTATTAAGAGATACAGCCTAAAGACTGAGAATCTGGGTCTCAGCCCACCACCACCAGTTCTGGGGTTGGGGAGCCAGGGTCACCAGGGAAAGTACAGAATGACAAATTCTAAAAGCATCATGGGACCTTACAGGCTTAAGGGATGACTAAGGCAGGTGGCCTAGCTTTCCCTTCCTTTCCCATCCCCAGCAGAGGTCATGCCCCTGACTGCCAGTCACTCTTGAGAGCACCCCACCCCCTTTTCATCTGCTGCTCCTGGGAGACATACACTTCCCCAGGGCCTGATCTCTCCCATGCTCTCCTGTCTCCAGTGTTCACGGGCTCTGCAGCAGGCTCTCCCTGCTCTGCAGGCCACTCACCCCCATCCCCAGTGCACACATCCAATCAGTGTGTCTGAACAAATCATTTCCCAATATGGCTATTTGGCTGCCAATCAAAGCTTGGATCTCGCCAGATTGGCTTGGGTCACATCCTTCTGGATTTAATGATTAATGTTACAAGCTCATCTGTGTGCACAGCTGAGGACATAGACATACCAGATGATGAGGGATAAAGGTGGGAAGTGATAGGGATTAGGAGAATGGTAGCCCCTATCTTATAGGTACTTAGGCAGGGTTACAAACTCAAAGAAATAAACAAATACCTATATGTCCTGGCAGAGCTAACAAGCACAGAGATTTTATAATAAGATGTGCATTGCTAGCCGGGCGTGGTGGCACATGCCTTTAATCCCAGCACTCGGGAGGCAGAGGTAGGAGGATCACCATGAGTCAAGGCCACCCTGAGACTACATAGTGAATTCCAGGTCAGCCTGGACTAGAATGAGACCCTACCTCGAAAAACCAAAAATAAAAAAGATGTGCATTGCTAATGATAACTCCAAAGAACATAGTCCAGGAACTGAAATCCAAAACAAAACAAAAAAATCCTACTTGCCCATGTTCCCTGGTGGGCTAGTGTTAGGACTGGTTGCTCTCAAAAAGTCCTGACTCATGCTGACTCACAAAGAAGTCAGTTGGTGGGTCATTTTTCCTACTTCTATCAGGAGCTGACATACACAAAGGAACCAATTCATCGTCTAAATCATCAACCTATTAGGAGCCTCCACATACATTCAAAGTACCAACCCACCCCATTGATGCCCAATTTACAACACGAAAAGTATAATTCCCCAATCCAAGTTGCTATGCCATATGATATCCCACTCGGGATTCCTCTCATCTCTGGAACTTTCTGCTTTACTTTCTTTTCTAAAATAAGCTCTCACTTAACTTGCCCTTCTGCTATGTCTGTACTCATCATTCTTCAAGGGTCACAAGAACTCAAAAGTTCTATGAGCCTTCCTCCTTCCCTCTGTTATGGGTAAACTGGGGTATGGGAAAACTGAGTCACAACCACCCAATAAAGTTAAATAGGAGAGTCTTTATTAAGCCAGCCCGCTACTGTTCTTGTCAGAAATCTAAGCAAAGAGCAGTGCCAGACTGCCTTCTGCAAGGGTTTATAAAGGCAAAGACCACCTCTTATTATTATCTTAAACAAGCAGCTTTCAAAAGCAGAACTTCATCATTGGCTAAGATCGTGAGTCAACATCAGGTACAAAATCAGATTAAGACATAAGAGTTACCAGAAAGTATCCTAGTCCCTAATTTTCCAGTTACTTCATTTCTAGTAAAACATTCTCTAACAGGTAAACCGTTCTGTCAAGGCGGGTAAACCGAATAACAGAGGCGAGAATCTGAGTTAGTTCTGATCAGCATGACTGATCACAAGTGCACTCATTTCTCCATATCCTTGTTTCTATTCTCTCCCAACCACTAAAGCAGATCCCTGTGTTTCATGTTTATGTCAGCAATGAATTTTTTTCTTTGCTAAGGAAGAGGTTTTGCCCCTTCAAGCTTCTGCTACAGCAGGGCAGGGCAGGTCAACCAGCCTCGCCTCCAGGAGGAAACCGCCACGTTACACAAGGTCTATACCAGGCCCATATGGTCACTATATTTGGATGAGGGCCAGTTAGTGGCTTGTGAATTCTGCAGTCTGACATCATGTGACAGAGGTGGGTACAAGGGCACTGCTTGACTGGAGCTGAAGATCATTTTCCGTCTGTGTAAGGGAATTGCCTCTTTTGGTCAAATAGGAATGCTAACTAGTAGTGTCTCTTTAAAAGGGGACGCTGCTGGGTGTGGTGGCGCATGCCTTTAATCCCAGCACTCTGGAGGCAGAGGTAGGAGGATCTCCGTGAGTTCAAGGCCACCCTGAGACTACAGAGTGAATTCCAGGTCAGCTTGGACTAGAGTGAGACCCTATCTCGAAAAACCAAAAAAATAAAAAATAAAAGGGGTCGCTAATTTTTTTGTCTACAGAGGCCTGAAATCTGTAGGCAAAAACCTCGGCTATAGGAAGTGAGATTCCTATGAAGCCCCATCCTACCATGTCCCTCTCTGAGCCCCATGACCATCCTGGGCTGGTCTCTGTTACACAGTTTCTGGTGTTGCTTCTGGTTGCAGGCTCAAAGTGAGGTGTGACCTGATGAGTGGCAGGCTAGAATCATCTTCACCCATCTCCACTTTGGCCTGACAGATAATGAAGGGTGTCAGCGGCCTTGCCTGGGCTGTCGGAGAGGGCTGCATGCAATCTCTCCACATGGGATGATTTGTACTTCCTCACAGCATGGCGGCTGAGTTCTAAAACCAGCATCCCATTAGAGCCAAGCAGAAGTGCATTGCATTCTATGACCTCACCTTGGAAATGCATAGCAACAGTTCTTCCATAATGTTTGAACTGAGGCAGTCACAGAGACCCAACCAGTGTGAGGGATGGAGGGACAGAGATCCCACTACTTGAGCAGTATCCAGGTCACATGATAAGAGTCCATGGATGAGGCCACCACCCTGATGGCCCCGCATCTGCCACACCCAGGCTCAGTTCTGCCTCATGGCCCCTCACATGGTGGGCCCTGATGAGGCTTGGGCACAGCTAAATGTGGGCTGTGCCAGATTTAGTTCCTCCAGTTTGCTGAGTGGAAGTATTTCAACACTTCGAAATAAAACCAGTTCTATATCTATTGATAGAGATCCAACAGCTTTTGTCCTCACTTTCAGTTTTCTTCCAACAAAAGAACTAGACTTGAGGGGAGTGAGTATTAATGTTCTCAGTCGCAAAGCAGAAGGTGATGGGATCACTGTGTTGGTGAGAAGGCTCGTCTTGAGTGAAGAATTGGAGCCATCACCCCATGGCTATGACCTGTTTCATGATGACTTGCCCCGCCAGGCAACCCAGCTAGATTCTCCTCTGATCCCACTAGGAATAGACTAACTTCTCCTGAAGGTGAAATGGGGACATGGTAACCAGCCTGTTCTCTCTGGACCTGGAGGAGTCTGTGGGGCTAGGATTTCCTGAGAATCCAGCGGTGCTGGTAGCAGCTGGCCACCACAACTGGATTGTAGCTGCTTGTGCACATTTTGCTGTGTGTTACAGAATCCAGGAATCTTCAGGATGGCAACAAGTGTTTACAGCCTGTATTTGGATTGGATGACTGAATGAGTGATGTGACCTTCTGTGCAAAGGTGGTTGGAGGTCCATATAAAGAGAGGACAAAATGGTGGCTGTTGCCTCAGAGAGTAGAATCGTCCTGTGGAGTGACCAGGATGGGGAAGTGGGGGTGACAGTGGCAGAAAAGCTTGTTTATATTGCATTCACCTGGAGTATGTACAAGTTTAAAGTTCAGGAACTACTGGCTGTAAATGTGAAACTATCCTGGAATCTTAGTCTACTAGAGTTGAGACCTCTTCTTTCTAGGGTCTAGTAATAACGACGTGAGAGGAGTGACCTGTTAGAGGGGAAATGATGTTCTAGGGAAGAGGTGACCACTATTTACCAGTTTGCTCTAACTGAAACGTAGCTGCAATGCAGAAAGGTGTTTTTTCCAGAATCTCATTCACTGGTGGCTGTCTTTTCTTTCTTTCTCTCATATTACTGAAGGTGGGCAAACACTTTCTTACTCTTCTCCTCGTTATTGCTGCATTGTTACCCAATTTTCTCAAACTTTTTGAGCTTAGATCCTCACAAGACTCTTAAATAGTTATTCAAGACTGGAACATTTTGTGTAGGTTATTATCTGTATATGGTTACCTTATCAGAAATTGAACATGAATACCTGGAGAGATGGCGCCCAGTTAAAGGTGCTTGCTTGCAAAGCCTGCTGATCCAGGTTCAATTCCCTAGCCACTTACCTAAAGCCAGACAGGCATTTGATTGTAGTGGCACCCATACACACACACACACACACACACACACACACACACACACACACACACAAATAAAGTGAAAATGAACTTTATGACCTTACTTATTAACTTAAAAATAGCAATAATAATGATTATGTAACACTTCCAGTGAAAAAACTGTTGCTTTCCAAAAAGAAAATCTGTGAACCACATGGCATTGGCTATGGTTAAATCTGTGAGCCACATGGCATTGGCTTGGTTAAATCTGTGAGCCACATAGCATTGGCTTGGTTAAATCTGTGAGCCACATGGCATTGTCTCTGGTTAAATCTGTGAGCCACATGGCATTGGCTCTGGTTAAATCTGTGAGCCACATGGCATTGGCTCTGGTTAAATCTGTGAGCCACATGGCATTGTCTCTGGTTAAATCTGTGAGCCACATGGCATTGGCTCTGGTTAAATCTGTGAGCCACATGGCATTGTCTCTGGTTAAATCTGTGAGCCACATGGCATTGGCTTGGTTAAATCTGTGAGCCACATGGCATTGGTTCTGGTTAAATCTGTGAGCCACATGGCATTAGCTCTGGTTAAATCTGTGAATCTCTGGTGTCCTTCTGGATTTTGAAGTCCATTTCACCATTCATCCCATGGTGACTTCTTGTTTTGGTTGAAGTATGTAAAGACAGGTTGGCTTATAACATATATGGGTGGAAAATTGTCTTTTCATAGTTTCTTCACATATCTGTGGATGTTCTTGGATTCTCACCAAAACCCTGAAATCACATCATTGAACTTTCCTTACTCTGTTAAATTAAAATTCACAAATCTAAAAATATAAAAGATTGCATGTGTGGAAAGCACCACCAGGGTCAGTTTTGGAAACTCCAGTATTCTATACCTTTCCAAGAAAATGTAATACCTCGATCTGTGCAGAGTCAGCTGAAAGCAGGAAGCTGAAACCACACAGGCAGAAGGCAATAATATCTGTGTGTTGTGTAATGTTTTATGATGAAACACACCACTCAGTGGCCCCTTCCCTGTGTGGGAAGTACTCTTAAAGACCCAAAACATCCGACTCATGTGTGTGTGCACATGTGCATGCAGATGGATGTGCATGTGTATGTCTGTCTATGTGGAGGTCAGATGTGAACGTTGAGGACCTTTATCAGTTACTTTTCACCTTATTCTTTGATACAAGGGCACTTACTAAACTTAAAATTCACCATGTTGGCTAGACTAGCCAGGGAGCCCTAGGGATAATCCATCCCAGGGTCCAGGGACACTCCCATCTCCTCTCTCCAGCTCCCCCTGTGCTGGGATTTCTGGTACATGACACTGTGCCTGGCATTTTATGTGGGAACTGGGGATCCAAACTCAGGTCCCTGTGCTTGTGGGACACTTTACTCACTAAGCCATCTCCTCAGCCCCTACTTACTTTTGATTTAGATTGAGTGCCTAAGACACAGCACAAAGCACCCATTTTGGAAGCAGAGTTCTGGATTCAAGCCATCCATGTACCACTTGCCAGCTCCCTGTCTCTGCAAAAGCTTCTCCACTTCTGGGAATCAAATAAGACCTGTGGACACCATCTTTATTTGCTAGCTACTATGGACAGAGCATTTTGTTGTTGTTGTTGTTTGGTTGTTTTTGAATCAGAGCCTCCTGTAGTCTAGACTGATTTGGAACTCACTCTGTAGACCAGGTTGGCCTCCACCTCAGGGTAATCCTCCTACCTCAACCTCCCTAGTTCTGGTATTATAAGTGAGCCACCACACCTGGCTTCAGAGTCTCGATCCCTTAAACTATCAGTGGAATTGGTACAATTTTATGACTGTTTAATCCACTGCAATTAAATGTGTTCTTACCAATATTGCTACCATATTCTTCCTTAAAATCTAAAATGTAAAATAAGCAATATGCTCTTCAGCCTGAATAGTGCTTTGCACGGAGATCTGTTTGTTTCTATAATGACACTTGGGTAGAGCAAGTTGGAGTGTTTTCAATGCTGAATTATGAGCCTTGCTGATCCCATGGGTTCTAGGCGCAGCCCTTGTCCTGCACTTGGGGATGGACACTTGGAGGCTTATAAGGACAGAAGAGGGAGACTGTTGGCCTAGAGGAAGGCTCAGCCCACTCACCTGAGGTCAGATCTGGGGCTGGCTTGAGCAACCACTGAAGTGTGAGTGGGTGCAGAGAGACTATAGATAGATTCCCGCCACTAAACCTGGACCAGTTGATCTGCGCTTGACCTGTGTCCACGGAAGGAGCTCATAATTTGCCTTCAGGTGCTCTTCTTTGATCTCCAAGAGATATGGTTCTTGCCTAGCCTGAGCTGAGAGGCCCTGAGTTCAAGCCCTAATGCAGCAAAATTACAATTTCTCCAGGGCTTGTTGCCATGGCACCGATGCCACCATAATGATTCAGAGGCATAATCAACCTTGAAGTAGATATCACACTGTGAAGAAGCTAAAGCTGTAGAGAAATCAGATGTGAGAGGAAATGAGAGCGAGCAAGCGAATGAGTGAAGGGAAGGGTAAGTAAGCAGAAGGAGGGAGGGGTGCAACTCATCGGGAAGCTCTGCAAATGCCCAGGTCTGGAGAACTGATCATGTAAGGTCCATCAAGGTGGGGGTCGGGACTGTCTGTTTCCTGCTGTACCTCTAGGGCTTGTCATGGGGTAAGCAGTCGGACAGTTCTTGGTGGGTCAGTAAACGATGAGATGATGGTGAGCTCAGTCACACCCTGTGTGGAAGGCAAAGAAGGAAGGCGCTTCAAATATTGCTCCTTCTTCCCCTGAGACACTGCTTCTCAGATGTGCTTTGTGGACCAGCAGCAGCAGTACCCAGGAGCTGTTCGAATTCCAAATCAGTGGCCCCCGAATCACAACTCCTGGAGCTGGGTGGAGATATGGGTGAATACACCCTCCATAGGGCTGATGCCCGCTGAAATGGGGGAAACATTGCTGTTGGCTACACCAGGGTGAGGGTGGGGTGGGCCACAGAAGCCCACCTTCTTCTTGAGGTCCCGACCCCTTACCTACTCAGGGTTAGGATTTAGGATTCAAGATGTGGTTTAAGAGAGATGGTGTCAAATCAACCTTCAGGCAGTTGGTTCATCAGCATCAGCCTTCAGCAGAATCTGAAGGAAAGCTTTAGTCTGCCCAGGGAGAGTAGAGTCTGTTCCTTCTTCTTAAATGTTTTTATTTATTTATTTGTAATCATATATATGTGAGTGTGTGTGTGTGTGTGTGTGTGTGTGTGTGTGTGTGTGTAGAGAAAGAGAGAGAGAGAAATCAAGAATGAGCACTCCAGGGCCTGGTGCTGCAAACAAACTCCATATGCATGCTTCCCAGCCCTCCTGTGCTATGGAGGCTGTCAGGGCCTGAGAAGAGACAGGAAGACTTGTCTCACATGCACACAACCTCACCAACCAAAGGATGGCAAAGTTGCCCCCTTCCTGTTTCAGCAAAACTTGCTGATGCTGTGAGAGGATCATGGGATGTTTGCTCTCCACAGAAGCCTGAGTGGTGACAGATATGGTAGAGCTTGGCAAAGAGGCCTTTCCCC
Organism: Zapus hudsonius; assembly: GCA_004024765.1. Lineage (NCBI taxonomy): Eukaryota > Metazoa > Chordata > Mammalia > Rodentia > Dipodidae > Zapus > Zapus hudsonius. The sequence goes on along the minus strand of PVHP010026546.1, from coordinate 195 downwards.
ATCCAATCAGCTGTTCTGAAGCCTGGCAATGCACTGTGGGCTCAGCTAGAAGGCCTCTAACCCAGGACCCTGGGATACTCCCATTCTCCTCTCTCCACCCTGCCCTCTGCTACAGATTCCTCCCCAGTCTTCTCTAAAGGACTAAAGGATGTAGTGAGCTATTCAGGAACACACAGCAAAGAGGGGCCTCCAAAG
>PVHP010026545.1:0-24471 GCA_004024765.1 Zapus hudsonius | reverse complement strand
GAGAGAGAGAGAGAGAGAGAGAGAGAGAGAGAGAGAGAGAGAGAGAGAGAGAGAGAGAGAGAGAGAGAGAGAGAGAGAGAGAGAGAGAGAGAGAGAGAGAGAGAGAGAGAGAGAGAGAGAGAGAGAGAGAGAGAACAGGAAAATGCCTGGGAGGAGATAACACGGACAGAGAGAGAGAGAGAGAGAGAGCTCTCAAGGAAGTTTCCTTTCAAGGCCACTGCAGGAAAATAAAAAGAAAAAGAAAACAAAAACAACTCTGTCGTTGTTGGAGCAAAGAAGTCAGAAAAGGGACAAAGCTCCTGGGCATTTACCTGCCAGTGCAATTTCCGTCCTCCCCCCCCCCCCAGAAGGTGACTACAGTCCTTTGTGAATGAGAAATATCATCTAATCTCACCAGGCAGAAACTATTCCTCAAGGGCTGAATGACGTCTGTGAGAAGGCAGTTCAAAACATTGCAGGGAAGTGAGAAAGGAAAAAAAAAAAAGCGCCCAGCCTGGTCAATTGCTGAAACTTACAAAGCCCAGGGTTGGATCCCTTCCAGATTCCAGACACCAGGAGTGTAAACCAGCCAAGCAGACAGGACACCTCGGGAGACTTAGGAACCATTTCCTCCCTGGAAAATGAGGCGTCTCCCATATGGGATAAGATTCCAGAGCACCTTTAGGAAGAACACATTCCTTGCCTTCCCATAGTTCTCGAAGTTAAAAAAAACAAAAAAAGTCACGTTTTTCAAAGCAATCCGTGAAAATGCACAAAACCTAGGACTAAGCGGCAGCTGTTTGCTCTTGATCGCATTTAATAACATGTCAAGCTCTGGACTCGGTTGGAGGGACATAAACTGTCCTTGTAACATTCAGCTAAGAGCAGCAGGTCCCTTGGCTTGAGGTAGGTTAGTGCTGGAGTGTTGAACTTTTTATTTATTTATTTATTTAATTTATTTATTAGAGAGAGAGAGAGAAAGAGAGAGAGAGAGAGAGAGAGAGAGAGAGAGAGAGAGAGAGAGAGAGAGAGAGAGAGAGAGAGAGAGAGAGAGAGGCAGACAGAGAGAGTGAGCCTGCCAGGGTCACCAGCCACTGCAAAGGAACTCCAGACACATGCGCCACCTTGTGCATCTGGCTTCACGTGGGTACTGGGGAATCAAACTCAGGTCCTATTGCTTTGCAGGCAAAGGCCTTAACTGCTGAGCCATCTCTTGATGACTTCCATAAGTATAGACAACAAACCATGACAATTTCCTCCCACCTCTCCCACTGTCTCCCAAATCCACCCTCCGCCGAATCCCTTCTTTCCAATTCGTCTCTCCTCATCATTTCTTCCCTCCTGTTATGAAGGTCTTGTTGAGGTAGTGTCAGGCATGGGTCTGGATGACAGCTTTGCAAGCAGTCTTAAAATGAAAAATCTAATGTATCCTTGCTCGAGAAATGCAGCACACACTGAGGCTGTTTCTGGGTCAATGTTTCCTGAACCTTATTTTTTTAAAAAATGATATGCAAATTTCATTGATTTGCATGCACATTCTGGGTTTGCTAATTCTTATCAGCTCTACAGAAAGCAATGACGTTTCACATCAGGATGACTTGTCTTATTTTGAAACCCATAATCTGCACCTCCAAGTCTACAGCTGGAATAAAAAGCCTCCTGTTAGGGTAGCCTCACTCAGCTTCTCATTGTTCCTAAGAGAAAGAACGTCTGGCTGTCCCGCCTGTCCCTGTGAACATTTGCACAAAGGTTGTGTGTTCCTCTGGGTGTGTCAGACTTCAATTATTACGAAGGTAAATTATCAAGTGAAAATAAGCAGTGGGATTCCTTCAGTGACATTAGTGAGGACGTTGGTTCCCTAGTCTGACGTGAACTTGGTATTTATTTAGCATTTGCAGACAGGATGTCGGAGTGTAGTTGTGACCCACCCAAACATCTTGGAAAATTAGTGGAGAAAGGCCAGAGCTGGGCTTGCTTATTATAACAAACGCTGCAACTCCTGCCCTGCTTACACTTCAAGGTGATTTAGTCTTTTTATGACTCTCAGGCTTCTTAAATTAAAGGCCATTAAATTGTTTCCCCCAAGCTTATCTCTGTGAGCTTTGCAATTGTTCCATGAATGCCCAGGGACACTCCTGGCTCCTTAGTTCTTAATTCTGACCCAAGTCTGGTAGATTACCGGCCCTTTGAGGCTGGTTAAAGAATCACATATTAGAACCTCAAAAGAAGGTTAAAGAGGTTTACTCACTTGGGAGAGGTGTTTAGGAAGGGTTTACCTTATTTCTTGTTGGAATTTAAAATGGTAAAAAAAAAATTAAAGAAAGAGAGGAAAACAGTAAGCCAAGTAAAATTAAGCAGGGACTTTTTGTTTATGACACTGTGACCCTGTTTTCTCCCACGGATGGTCTACTAAATTTCTTAAGTTGTCATTCAAGAGGAAGATGACATTGACCCCAGAGGGAACAAGCTATCTGAAAGCTGTGTGTTAAGCTCTCTAGAGGTAATCAGCCCATGGCTCCCCTGTCCCCAGAAGGCTCTGTCCCAGAGAGATTGCTTGCTAACTAACACACCCTGCTTTGTCACACACATGCTAAACAAGTGGGTAAGATTAATTTGCTATAGTCAAGTGTTTGCTCAAAGTTACCTGCATTCCAATTTCGGGACAGCTTTACCACACTTATTGGGCATCTACTGAATACTGAAGAACAGCCCCATAGACTGATGAATAAGTAGATCCTCCTCATTCACAGAGAAAACCAAGTATGGAATCTGAAAACATGTCCAACTAACCGGAATGTTCAGAGCTTTGTGGATCGGTACATCAAGGATGCCATCACATGGGAAGAATGCAACATTCTTTCAGCTTATTGAGAACCGACTTTTTATATTTTATTTTATTTTGAAGGATACTTAAAATCTTGACTTTTAATAGGAAATACTTAGTTCAATATTACAAGGGCTAGACATCGACATAACAGTTGTCATATGAAAACATTGTTTGCAGGGTAATGGATGGCTTCATCATATACTCATGTTTGTGGCGGGGCAAATCCACACTTCTGATAGTCACACCAGGTGGCTTTAACCCTAATACGACTTGCCTCTAATAGTTTTCCCTCTGGCTTTAAAAAACTCTTATTTATTGTTAATAATTAGATACATTGCATGAGCAAGTCTTGTGATGATACCCTCATTTCCCTCCTCCCTATCCCCAACCCACTGGGGTCCCTCCTCAGTGGGATTGCTTGAACGGTCCATGGGGTAGGCGGTTATGGATTGTACAAGAAGTAGCCAGTTTTTTTTTCTTTGTGTGTCGTTGTTGAGGGAGGCAGTGTCTCTGGATATTCTCTCCCTCCATGGCTCTTACAATCTTTCTGTCTTCTCTTCCAAAGTGTTTCCTGAGTCATGGTGGGTGAATTTTAAGTCTGCTTTATTGTTGAGATCTTAGGAGTCTCTGGATTTCTGCTTTGGACTGTGTTGGGTAACCTCTGTGAACCCTTTCATAGGTTATCTGACTTGCTGTGGAGGTAGGTCTCTTGCTCATCTCTCCACTTCAACAAAGGTTTTGTTTGGGCCCTAGATGACAAGTTAGGGTGGATCATCTCCTGCCTAGGTGTCAGCATCATCCCTCCCAAGTCCTTTGTGTGTGTGTGTGTGTGTGTGTGTGTGTGTGTGTGTGTGTGTGTGTGTAGCATGTGCAGTGTGGGATATTATGTGTGGTGTTTGCGTGTGTGTAAGCAGCTGCATGTGCAGTGTGTGTGCAGGAATGTCAGAGCACAGTGTCACCCATGCACGTCCTTGACACAGGGTCTCTCCCTCAACCCGGAATTGCTATATGCAATCAGCCTCAGCAAGCCCCAGAGATTGTCTGGTCTCTACCCTCCCTCCTCCTTGTAGACTGAGGTGACAGACCTAAGTGGCTAGACCAGCTTGTGAAGTGGTGCCTGGAGAGCTGAACTTGGGGGTCTCAGACCCTTCCAGGCCCTCATGCTTAATTAAAAAGCAAGCACTCTTGACTACTGAGACATCTCCCTAGACCTGACATTTGGATTTTTAATTTAGCTTAATTTAGTGGGCAACTTAAAAGAATAGCACTTATTCTCTATTACAATGTTGTCCCCATCATAAGACATTTTCCCCACAAGGACATTTTATGATGCCATTCTATAGTCTGAATGACTTGAAGTTATACTTACAGAATGATTTTCAGAAGAGAGGAGGCAAAACAACACATGCACACACATGCACATGCACACACATATGCACACACATGCACACGCACACACAGGCACACACATAACACATTCCTATTCATGCATGAACATGCAATCGTGCACTGCTGATAAGGATGTCTCTGTGGAGAACCTGGGATTTATGAAGCACATATCCTTGACCACGGGGTTTGAAAAACATGCTGTGATCAGAAGCTGCTAATGTTTCTTCCCTTGATCTATGTGATCGCTGTATGGTCTGTAGACTCTTCCATTTGCCTGTTTGTCAGTGTATTTTGATAGACTGACCACAGGTGGATAATGGTTTTTTTTTTATGAAGCTACCTTCTAATACAATGTTTGTATCATCTGAACGCCATGATTCCTGACTTATTTGCAATCTATATCATTCCTCTATTTTTCTTTACTGACTCATTATTTTTGCAAAAATTAAGCTTAAATTCAAAAATAATCTCATATCTATTTTGTAAAGGGCTTTACATGCTGGTTCTATCTTTCCAAAAATGCAATAAAGATTTTTTAAAAAAAAGCAGCAGATCACCTAACATCTCTCCTACAATTGCTGTTACCCACAATGCAATGACTCTTCAGGAAATCATCAATTGCACTGAGGTAGAACGGGTCTACCCAAGAGTGTGATTTAACTTTTACTTATCATTTAATGATGAATGTGACAAGTGGAGTTAATGACATATATCAATAACCATAAATTAAACATGAGACATTAACTAACACCAATTAAATGAAGTATTGAGGAGTGATTATTTTTTTGACTATGTACAATCAAAGTTTTCTCAGATAATCTCACTTTGTCACTTTGAAATACTACTGTCCAAGCTTCTGACCTCTAAGGAAACTTCTTTATGTTTTCTTATGGTCATATTATAAACTGAATAGTACAGCCTGTCATATATACATCATTGAGAACTTCAAAAGCTTCATAAAAGTTAGAGTTAATTCCTTGGGAAAAATGTCATGGAGCTGTATAGGCTTTACATTTTCCTGGTATTGTACATTGTATATGAACATTAATGAGAACAAGTCACTTTCAACTCTGATAGCAGATCCTCAGTATTGAGAAGGACTGTGACTTTTTTTCTTAAGGGAACTTGGGGTAGATTCTGGGTTGTCTCTCTTATCTCATTATGCTTACTATATCCACAGCCGAATCCAAGGACTTTCCCGTTGACAAGCGACTCCTAAATTACTAAATTCCTCAGAAGTTCAGAGTGCTGTATTTCAGAGGCTTCCTACCTTTAGACTTCCTACTTAGTACATAAAAATGTCTTGGGATGAAAATAACAAGTGTTACTAATTCACCTACTAAGGGCTAAGCATGGTTAGCATGTTTTGATTTTACATGTTATACATTGGTATTTGTCACAACATCCCTGTAAGGTGGATAATACTAGTTTCATACAGAAAGCAAGACAGTCATTTGTTCAAAAATTTGGTTGCGGTTTTATTCAAAACCAGAGCTTTTTCCCCATAAGGTGTGTGAGGAGGGAAGGGAGATTAAAATCCTACCAAGTTCTTGGAATTGTTTAAAGCTTTTCATCTGCCTCAACTGGTCAGTGGCCATGAGTGAATATATGATAATAAAATTGGTGTATGTGAGCATCAATAACAAATTCTCAAATTTTGAAATATCCAGAATGAAACAGTTTGATATTCTTGTCTTTATTTCTAAGTATTTTGCACTGCCATGTTATCTGTGTATATGATGCATCTATAACCCACTTAGACAGGTTTTTGGCCAAACTTCCAACATGAATTATAATGCATCCTATTATCTCTGCAATGGATGGCAGGATTGCCCAATAAATCATCATTTCAAAAGGTAACACTCCATGAAGCATTGGAGAATGTATAGATTTCCATACTCATCCTTACATTTTATTATCTATTAAAAGGAACAGAAAGATTTGAATGGTAGAAATGACATTTCTATATGAGGTCAGTAAAGACAACATAAAATATATTCTGCAATTGACCTTTAGAACTTTGCACTCATTCTACATTGGGTTTCAAGGAAAAAAAGTCATGCAAATCAAATGATCTAATTTAAAATTTCATAAGTATTTCACATGGCTACCTCCTATACTGGAATCAGTTCTCTGCAAAGAGGTGATGTGAAGTCACCAGGCAGAGAAAGCGTGGGGACTTGAAGGTAAGTGCACAGTCTGTTTTTAGAAATGTTAAACATCCATCTTTAAACATGCATTCTGAGGATCTCTGGCTGTGAGTTCAAGGCCAGCCTGAGACTGAATAGTGAACTCTGGGTCAGCCTGGGCTAGAAGGAGACTCTATCCTGAAAAACCATAAATCAATAAACAAATAAATTTAAAAAAATAAATTAAAAACCACTTATGTTAAAGATTTCACATGGCTGATTGGTTGATCATCACTTGCATGTCTGTGGAGAAATGAAAGGATGCAGGTTGCAGGTCTAGAATCTTCTAACCAGGTCCCATTTCTGCTAAGCATGCGTCCTACTCAACCTGTCAAATACACCTGTAGCAGTGAAAGCTAATGAACTCCAAGACCAACTGTGAAGTTCTGTCACCTCACTGACTTCAATCTGTGGATAACTTGAATTCAATGAAATCATTATTATTTGATGGGGTCACGTGTTGACACTATATTCTGGGTCCGTGGGTTAGCTAGGGAGTTGCAGCGCATCAACTCCCTGTTCACCCACGGGGGCTGGGTGAGCAGTGGCTTGGAATAGCTGTGAGACGAACGAGAGATGAGACTCTCGGGAGAATGCGGCAGTGGGCAATTCTCATTTTATTGTATAGAGAGCAGTTGCTTATATAGAGGAAAGTCAGAGGTAGAAGCATAGGAAGCAAGGAGATTGGCAGGGGCCAGTATTCTTTGGATATCTATTTAGCATAGATAGATTGAGAGGACTATGTGACTATACATGGACATGTATAGAATTGTGATGTCAGCAGAGGAAATGTAACCTTATTGCTTAGGTATGTTATTGTAGCTGGACTAAGTTAGGCTTTAAATTGCCTGCTAATCTCAGGGGACAGCTGTGGCCTGCCTAGGGGCTGGAGTGTTCAGGATTGCTAAGATTTATAGGGGCCCTCAGACTTTGCCTCAACTTCCTTATTAGGAGGAGACAGTCCTAGAAGCCTGCCAGACTCAGCAAAACCCTACATCCTCCATGCCCCTCAGCAGGGTCCCACACTATATGACACTCATGGTGAAATCATAGTGTGACAGTACAACACCAGTCAACAACCGGTGCTTCAGCTACTTACTGTCTTTCACTGTGTGACCACCAAAGAGCACATTATTCCTATAAGGTTCACCACCCTCTTCTATTAAACAGGCATGTCACTCTCCCAGAGTGCTCCTGGCACTAAGGAGAAGTCACACTGCCCGGTGCTCAGGGCCCCTCTGAGCCCCATGGTCTCTATCACATTCTGTTGCCCAGGAAGGATGGCCACTCACCTTTGCTTCTACTCTTGCTCAGGAATTAACTCAGGGATCTCCTCCTTTAGATTCTGGTACTAACTCTCTCCAGAGTGCTTATGAACTCCAGCTATCATCCGATTCTCTTCGGCTGGCTGACCAAGGAAAAGAACTCTTTTCCCATCCTTGTGTGTCCAGGACTTGATTCTGAAGAGATACTTGGACCTCGCTAATTCTGGATGTTCCTTGAGAACAGGCCCTGGGGCTTAGCCATCTTTGTGTTCAGAGGAGCTAGCACAATGCCTGGCTCACTGGCTGTTTGCTCAACATCAGAACAAATCCTTGGTCACCAGTGGCAGATAAGCTTTTACAAATTTTCTTTTTTAAAAATATTTTATTTATTCATTTTTCAAGCAGAGAGATACAGAGAGAGAGAGAGAAAGAGTAGATAGATACAGAGAGCACCAGGGCCACCACCTTGTGGATCTGGCTTACGTGGGTACTGGGGATTGAACTGGAGGCCTTAGGCACTGGAGGCAAGTGCCTTAACCTCTGAGCCATCTCCCCAGCCCCAAATTTTCTTCCTGTGGCCTTTGCAGCTCTTGTTTCACCACTGCTGAATTTGGCCTTCAGAACCTCATTCTTGCCTTTGTCTTCCTTTTCAGAAACCTCTCTCTATCTGTTAAAGTGACTTTAGACACCTTCTTTGTTAAAAAAATAAAAGAGCTCCAACAATATCATTACAATGAAAACGTCTTCCCAAGGTAACAAGGACTTGTGGGTAGCACAATACACCAGACAATCTCAGGCAGTCATACAGTTGGACTGAATATCATGGTTTAGAATGGAAAAAAAATTCTTCCCTAAGTATTTAGGAAAAATGGAGAAGTCATGGTGCCATGCAGAAACAGAGCGATATTGGCCCAAACAGAGCAATAGGGACCATTTGGAAGCTCCATTCAAAGGAATGACTTTTCCAGGAAGTTTCTCCACAGTTTGGCAGGATGATGGAGAGAGTGCTAATGGTATATGGGGAAAATCTACTCAAGTCAGTTCCCTTAGCATCTAAGAATGAAATGGCTGTTTCTCTAGATGGGAAGGCTGCATGCTGATCAGCCCCCCCACCCAAGACTCTTTTCTGAGACACCAAGAAGTTTTTTACACGAGTTAGAAGACTTACATTCACATCAATGAAATGACAGCCCACATAAGGCTTTATCAGAGAGGTGATTAGAAGAGCCAGGACAGAACCCAGACATTCTCGTTGCCAAGGATGAGTTGTGCAGATGACAAGAGAACCCCACTTGTTCCAAGCCCTCCAGGCCCAGGGCAAAAGTCTCTGCTCAGTGTCTCACTTAACATTTAAAATCATAAGCTAGGCACTAATATTTCTTCCACCAAAGAGTGAAGCAAGTGAAGTCTAGAGAAGGCTGACGGGCACCCTCAAGGTCTTAAATGAAAAATTTAAACTCAGTTAGCAAAGCCATGCTCCACTAAGACCCTGGCAAATATACCAATTTCATTGCATGTAGCAGCTCTAAAGAATTGCTTTGTAACCTTGACATTATTATTTTTTGTTTGTTTGTTTTTCAAGGTAGCCTCTCTCTCTCTCACTCTAGCCCAGGCTGAACTGGAACTCACTCTTTAATCTCAGGGTGGCCTTGAACTCACAGAGATCCTCCTACCTCTGCCTTCTGAGTACTGGGATTAGATAAAGGTGTGTGTCATCACACCTGGATAATTCTTTTATTTTTGTATTTGTAGATGATGTCTGTGTCAATGACCACGTGCCTGTGGAGATCTGAAGAGGACTTCTGGATGTTTCTCATCCCCACCTGCCTTCTTGAGGCATAATCTCTTTGGTCACTGCTGTATGTGTGCATCCAGATGTCCAGGGACAGCAGATATGTACACAACTTTGTGTCCTGCCTTATGGGGATCCTTTAAGCACTGAGCCATCTCTCTCCCTTTCTGTAAGCTTGTCATTGTTAGTTTTAGCCAAAGTAGTTCATAATTATCAAAGTAATATGGGAAACAGCACAGTATCTGGAATTACTAAATTGTAATTAAGCGAATCTTAGATTAAAATGGCAGGATGGATAAACTTATTCCTGTTGTAGTGCCCCTTGTGAGTATGACACTAAAATCAATAAAAATCCTTTTTTTCCATTCTACGACTTAAAACCTTTCAAATATTTCAAGTATTTTCATACCAGGAAGCAGGCACATATATAAATGTAGTATTTAAGATAAACTTTTGAAAAAAGTAGTTTATTTTACTATGTTGGCTTTTCTCTTGAAATGATTAACATTCCCTTCCTTTATTCAAAATAATGTCTATGAATATATCATTTTTGTAATTATTTTATTAATTTGTCTCTCTTTATTTATTTTTTTTCTAAGAAGATAGTTCCTGCAGAAGGGAGAGGAAAGCCAACATAGATACTATTTAACTTGACCTTGTGTATCAACCTGCTGTTCAACTGGGGAGAAAGACAGACTGCTCATTCCAAGCGTGCAATGAACTCTAAAAAATTTACAAACTCCATGACACTCTAATCCTCACAGAGACTGCTCTGGTGAGCTGCCTGTGTTGTGAAGGGAACTCTTCTGTCTGATATTTTGCAAGAAAGTTGAGTCTTAAATATTGTTCTTGGCAGAACTTGCTTTATGGAAAGTTAAAGACAAATGTGCCAGAAACAAAAAATGCCAAGGCACTCTATTTTCAGGGCAAAATGTTATTCCATATGGAGAGAGCATGAAAACACACTCCCACCCAACCCATGGAATTGAAGCCTATTTTTAGCTGTGTGTTCTGCAGTGACTGATTCCTCCAGGATTCTGTAGTTTCTCCCTGGTTAAGTCTCAAGCTTTTTTGGTGGATAGTTAATTAGCTCTTCCATTGAGAGTCACCTTAGATGAGTTAGGGAGATGGGTTAGTGGATAAACTACTTGATGTAGAAGCATGAAGATCAATGAGAAGACCACGAGTTTTGATTATTAGCACCCAAATAATTGTTGGGTGGGTATAGCAGTGTGCCTCTCATCTCAGTGCTCAGGGGGTGTAGGTAGGATTCTCAAAGCAAGAAGTCTATGCAGTTGAATCAGTTGGGCTCTGGGTTCAAGTTGGAAAGCCTACCTCTTTAAATAAAATGGAGAGTGATCAAGGGAGACACTTGACATTGATCTGTGTCCTCACACGTATGTGCACATGCACACACACAATCATACACATATACACACTCAAAAACATAACTGTAAATTATGTGCAATCTGTAGTAACTTTTAGAAGCACTTATATAAAATGTAAGATATTTTTAAAAAGTACCATGGAAATGAACAGCAGCTCAGGCAGAATTGTTTTTACTTTCGTAAGCTCCACTTCATGTCATACCCAATATATTAAAATAGACTTTCTACCCTCTATATTGTTTTTGCTATGAAAACCTTTAAAAGACCCATGTCATTATGCTTTTGAATTATTGAACGCATTCAGCCTTTTCATGATCTGGGATGCCAGGGAACACTTGCCAAAGACCATCGTCCATCCACAAGTTTTTAATTCCAAAGTAATAAAGCCATTATTGAAGTTGAAATAATATTATGTTTTGAACATTCAGCTGAACTTTAATCTTGGTTTTACAGGTCTTTTTTTTTCTTCCTGTTTTATAGCCCATGATTTCATTCTTCAGTTCTCAAGCAGTCACACACTCTTCCAGGCCAATGAAAAGATCTTAATGGTCTCCAGTCACTGAGGACCATAAAGCCCGCTCTGGAATGCAGAATTCAGGATATGTGATCAATGGTGTGTCATGCGGTGGCTGGAGGGGGATGTGTTTCATATTTCTAGGTAGTGTCTTTTTTTCCTGTGCCACACTGATAAGTACGAGGTACCTTAGCTGATGAGGAAAGGATGATGACTGATCAGTGATGACATCAAACAGTCACTGTGGTGGTGGGGAGGGGCTTCCTCATGATCAAGCCCATCCTGGATAGCACAGATAATGGGGCAAAAGCAAAAGTGTGGTTTCCACTTCTGAGGCCTGGTAGATTCTGTGGTCTTTGAGGGCTTCTTTGTTTGTGGAAACAAGATATCATTATGAAGCCCAGGCTTGCCTTGAACTCCCTGTAATCTTCCTGCCTCAGCCCTCCAAGTATTGCAATTATAGGTTGTTAGGCTACTTGAAATACCTCCCCTTGTCCTTCACTTCCTCCTCTCCTTTCTATCTTTCTCTTGCTAGCTCTCTAATATATAGCCAAACACATGAGATTGCAAGAATAAAAAAATCAAGTGCCCAAGGGTTCTGGTTATCAGATTTTACCAAGTTAAAGCAATAATATTTTAAATATGATTTTCTGCATTTGCTCAAATCCCCCTTTTAAGAACTCATCAGGTGAGTTGCGAAGTGAAGCTGCTGGTGGCCCTCCAGGAAGAGTCCTTTAAAAATAGTTAGCAATGCAGAAAAATCATTTTTGCTCAGTTCCAGGAATAAAGGTTTTCTATTTATTTATTTTCAAGGAGAAAGACAGAGAAAGAGAGAGAATGGGTATGCCAGTGTCTCTAGCCACTGTAAATGAACTCCAGATGCATGTGCCACTTTGTGCATCTGGCTTTACATGGGTTCTGGGGATCTGAACCTGGGTCATTGGGTTTTACAGTCAAATGCCTTAACCAATGAACCATCTCTCAGCCCAGGAATATAGTTTTGAACTGGGGTTAGGTTCCTACTCCAATGGAAGAAACTGGATCAGAAAGAGACAACAGACCAAAGTAAACCAGGAGACCAGAGTTTAAAACTCACTTCCATTCTGCCTAAATGCTCAGCTTAGTGGACACTGTTAATATTTTTTTTTTGAAATGAACTTTGCTTACAAAAGACAAATGGGTTGTATTGTTTCGCAAATGACATAGGCTATTCAACAGAAGCTGGAATGATCAAATGTTTTCCTTCATTGTTATTTTTTTTTCTAAACCAAACACTTTACAATGAAAATACTGTGGTTTTAGTAACACAGTTGGGTTCTTGCGTTTCCGTAAGTGGGCTGGGTGCCACATAGGTAGACTGTGAGGTCAGATTTCAATGCCTGAGTGGCTCTTCTTACTCAATGAGAGTCACACACCACTGAAGGGACCATGGCTGCAAGGGTCATGGCGCATTCCACTGGTGAGTCACCATTTCAAACTAACTTCAGAGGAAGCATGGAAAGGTCACCACCTCACTCCCTTGTTCTAGGGAATTACACCTGCAAGGAGCCCACCTCTCATGGCAGAAATCATATCTGAGAACTCTGATCTTCAATGGCTACTTAATAGGTCTGAAAAATAGAGATGGTCCAAGAGGACACTTGGAAGTGAGGCTAAAATCCTCCTCTCGGTCTTGTTCCACACACACTGCAGATGCTCTATGACTCAATTCCTCAGTTATAAAATGGGTGAAATGAAGGTGGGTGGAAGAGTTAATTAGAAAATATAAGTAAAATACTTAAAAGAACAATAGACAGCTAGGATTTAACTCTCATCATCAAGGAAAGAAATGACACCTTGTCATTCAATCATTAACACTCTGAAATTAATAAAAAAAGCACCCTTTCTTGTAATGAGTGTGTTTCCATGGTGGTTTGAATGTAAACTGCCCCCATAGCCTCATGTGTCTGTGATTAAGCCTCATACTTATTCCCCACCTGGAAGAGCCTTCGGGATTTGGAGCCTTGCTGGAGGAAGTGTTTCATGGGGTGTCAGAGCTAACTCACTCTTACTGTTTCCTCTGAGCTGATGTGACAAGACGTGATGCCTCTACTGTGTGCTGTGCTATGCTTTCCCACAAGACGAAGCCTTTCCTTGAAACTGTCAGTCAAAATATAAAGGCTTTCTTTCCACCAGCTGCTTTCAATCAGGGGGTTTTGTGTTATCAACCAGAAGGTAGCTGCCGCAGAGTCTGTCTTGGGAAAGTTTATGTCTACTTCTAAAACTGGGGAGCAGGAGCAGTTTCCATGAATATTCTTAGAGAAAATAAAAATGAAATTTTGTAGCTGTCTTTAAGAGATTAAAAGAGAAAAAAAACTTAAAGAGATTTGTTTTAGGACTTGTATCTTCTATAGACTTCCAAATAGTTATCACTGATAACCAAGATTTTTAAGTATTGATAGAAAATAAGCATTCAAAAAGTAAATACTGAATAGAAGCTACAAAATTTTATTTTTCTTTCCCCTTTCAGGTGTACAAAGACCTAGCAAATATAGTTTAAATTTTCTAAATACACAAAAGAGGAAGTGTACATGAGTATGTTGCATATGCATACACACAAAATGAATTCTGTATCCAAGACAATCATCGGGGAAGACTTTGACGAAAGCTAACCAAGTATTTTCTTTTTTTTTTCTTTTTGGTTTTTCGAGGTAGGGTCTCACTCTAGTCCAGGCTGACCTGGAATTCACTATGTAGTCTCAGGGTGGCCTCGAACGCACATCGATCCTCCTACCTCTGCCTTCCAAATGCTGGGAATAAAGGAGTGCACCACCACGCCTGACTTTAACCAACTATTTTCTTACAACAGAATGATAGACTTTTCTAATCAACTTTCATTTTATTTTAATAAAAGATTAGGTGTGGCTCAGGTTTTCAACCTGCCCTCAAGATCCAGGTAAACATGAGGGCAGTGTGCAGCAAACTGTGAAGTCAAAGATACAGCCTTGTCTTCTGGAATTGCCCCAAAGGCCTTCTGATAGACATATCCTCATCCAGATCACCTACTTTTAGGTATCCTGGCAGCTCCCAAGTGCTAATGTTGCCTGTGACCCACACTGGCACTGGGTAACACCAGATGGGATAATCTAACTTCTGCCCTAGATCGGATGACAAGGTTTAAGGCTAAGGACCATGTAAAAACAGAAGTCATCTTCAGGTGACCTTCTCTGTGCATCCTAGTTTGTACCTGACTGTCAGAGATTTAGCTACCATCATACCCACTCACTATCTCTAATGACTCTGTACAGTGGGAGAAGGTGATCTTTCTTCTCTGTCTCACAAGCAAGGAGTGACACAGGCATAGTATAGGGGAATAAATAAGCAGCTTTAGAATGATGGAGGACATTACCTCATATCTGCCCTCAATGTTGGGATGAGAAGACCTGATCGTGCTGAGGCATATTGGATAGGCAAAGCTTAAATCAAGAAGCTATTACTCAATTTTCTATATTCTAGGTATAACAGCCCAGTAAGACCAACCTTTCCTATTTATTAAGAGAAATGTGATTTTTTTATAAAAAAACTTAAATCGTAGTATGAATTCAAAATATTCAAATAATACTGTGTGATGAAAGTTGTGAAAGCCAAATAAAATAGTTGTGGGGGATGGGTGGTTATGTGACTAGAGTTTGTTTTCATCACTGTCTAGACATACTGATTTCATGTTTTATTAATCTTTAGGAAAATCTTTTATCGAGACTGGCTCCTGCATCATTGAGCTAATATTCATCTAATATTTTAATATTTTATGTTTTAATGGTAGATGTAATGCAAGATGATAACATAATTAAATTCATTCATAATTAGAAGCATTTCATGCCTTCGTGGAGAAAAATTTTAAATCAGAGAATGCAATGTTACTGAATCACAAGTGCTTGCTCTATTCCTGCTTAAAAGTAACCCCAGGAGACTTGATTTTCCAAAATACTTCATTGTTACTTTTTAACTAATAATTAGCCCAAACCTGAGTGACTAGTTGAATAATTTGCTTGGATTACCTAGACGAGATGGAAGGAAATCAATGTTTATTCAGAATCTCCTAAACCACTTGGTGCTTATCTGTAAGTAACTCTATGAAGCAGTTGTGATTATGTTTTTATTTTAGCAGGAAGTTGATGCTTGGAGAAGTCACATTTAACTCCTGGGTAATGCACTCTCCCAATACAAAATGAATATATTGATATTACCAAGTATTAATTCAGAAGTCCTCATAGTTAATAATCAGACACACATAAGCATTTGCAAAACAAGGTTAGGCTCACCACGTAGGCAAGGACAGCTACCAGCTAGTGAAGCCTTTCCACCCTGTTTCACTGCACTACACATTGTCAGCTATGGATCTTATAGCTCCTTGAATCCATATAATATCCAAAATAGGGCTGAATGTAATTATGTGCAAATGGGTGACTTAACACTTCAGGCCTTTCTAAAAGAGAGATGACCACCCTATGAGGTTCCAGTAGAGGAAAACAACAGAGACTGGAGGAAGATAAAGAGCTAAAAAACACCTGTCTTGGGCTGGAGAGATGGCTCAGGAGTTAAGGCACTTGCCTGCAAAGCCTAACAACCAGGGTAAGACCCCCCCAGTATTCATGTAAAGCCAGATGCACAAAGAGGCACATGCATCTGAAGTTCATTTGCAGTGGCTTGAGGCCCTGGTGTGCACAACCAATCTTTCTGTCTCTATCTCTCTTTCTGCTTGCATATATATATATATATATATATATATATATATATATATATATGAAGAATTCTATTTTCATTCCATCAGGAAATATAGCTAAAGAGCATAAAGTAAAGCTAGTTTATACATTTCCATGACAGCTTAAGAGTTAACATTCCATAAGGAAATCACCATACAAAATGGTGACTTTCTTCAGGTTTTCATGAGTAGAAAAACCTGTGTTCTAATGCATATCAAATATCCTTATGATATCAACTGAAGCTAGCATCATATATGTAAATCCTAAATGAATCTGCTCTCTACTTACAAATAGTATTAGTACCGAAGATGGGTCAAGTATCATTATTTATGGGCCACTCCGGCAAACCTAAATAAAATGGGTAGTATTCATTATAGGTAGTTCCCAATGAAAAGAAGTCCTAGGTGGTAAGAGCTGTAACACTCATTTAAAAGACCATGTTGCTGGTTTCTTTGCATTAGAGAGGTCTTATATGTAAGTTTTCTTCATTGTTCTCAACCTACTAGAAAAGAATACCATGAGGGTAAAAATACAACTTAGGCCTACGTCACCATCACCTAGGGCAGCATCTAACAAATGATGTAGGAGAAGATTCCTGAAATAGTCCTAAATGGAACGTTCTTTTATAAAGTTTTATGAAGCCAGAGAAACCTCAACTAACCGCAATGGGTACCTCTTATTTAAAGCAACCTTGTTTAAGTTGGTGGAAAACAAATCGTTTTACATCTTTGCTCCACAGTGATGAAGTGTTTTTGAAAGATTCCATGACATACATATATATTCTAATTTTCTTCTTATATGCTAGGTTTTAAAAATGTAATAAATTTTGTGTGGGGGAAGCATGCCAAGGTCTCTTGGCACTGCAAATAAACTCATGCACATCTTTCCATGTAGCTTTATGAGAGTGCTAGGGAGTTGAACCTGGTCTGGTAGGTTGTATAAGGAAGCATTATTAACCATTGAGGCATCTTCCTAGCCACATTCTAGGTATTTAAAAATATATAAAAAAGTATTTAAATTTTTAAACAGATATATCAATATTTCTTCATATTCATGGAGGACAGTGTGACATTTTAAAATATGTACACAGCATGTAATGATCTGGCCCAAGTAAGTGGAATAGCCATCATGCTGGATACTTACCAATCATTTGCATTAGGAATGCTCTAAATTCTCTCTACTCACTTTTTAAAAAATATATTTTTATTTATTTTCAAGCAGAGAAATGAGAGAGAGAGAGAGAGAGAGAGAGAGAGAGAGAGAGAGTGGAAAGGAGGGAGGGAGGGAGAGAGGGAGGGAGGGAGCACCAGGGCTACCACCTTGTAGGTCTGGCATATGTGGATACTGGGGAATTGAACCTGGGGCCTTAGGCACGGGAGGCAAGTGCCTTAACCGCTGAGCCATCTCTCAAGCCCAATGGTCAATCATAGTTAACTGATCATCCAATAAAACATTATTGATCTCTATTCCAATAAGATCAGGGATTCTCAGTGTTGCATGTGAGGATGTATATAGTCTTTGTCTCTCTGTGCCTGACTTATTTCATGGAACAAAATATCTCCAACTTCACCCATATTGTTGTGAATAATAGGAGCTTATACTTTTTTTGGTTAAATGATATTGCACTGTGTAGATATGCCATATATATATGTATTAAAAAGTCATTCATTCAACAGTGAATATCTAGATTGATTATAGATCCTGGCTGCTGTGAAGTGTTTCAATGACATGAGTCTATAGATATTTCTTTGATATATTTATTTTGCTTTGGATGATATAGCCAGAAGTTAGATGGCCAGATCATACACTATCTCTATTTCTAGCTCTGTGAGGAATCTCCACATTGTTTACATCATGGCTGGATTAATTTTCATTCAAGTGATCTATGAGGGTTCTCTACATCTTCATCCAAAGTTTTCTTTACATAAGAGCTATTATAATTGAGAGAAATGGTGTCTCATTGAACTTTTGATAAAGTATTTAAAGACACATTATAATTAAGCAGTTTATAGATAAATACCCTTAAATCTGCCCCCACCAGGTGTGGTGTGCAGGCTTTTATTCCCAGCCCTCAGGAGGCAGGGGTAGGAAGATCCCTGTATGTTTGAGGCCACCCTGAGATTACATAGTGAATTCCAGGTCAGCCTGGGCTAGAGTGAGACCCTACTTTGAAAAACAAACAAATAAACAACCAAAAATCTCCTCCTATGAGATTTCAAATGGTCATCTGTAGAGAACTTCCAGTTATCATATGACTGTGCACCTGATTTTGTGAGAAATGAGTTTATACTTAGTAAAATTATCTTTGATTTTATATATTCAGATGCCTTAATACTATCACATTACAGTTTAGTTTAAGTTTTCTAAATACACAAAAAAGAGAAACCTTGATTCAAAATACTTGCATATACACACTCACAAAATGAACTCTGTGCCCAGGACAATCATAGGGGAAGACAGTGACACCCACATCTTCTTAATAACCACCTTTCAATGTGCATTACTATTGCAACCTGCAGCTCTTCAAGGGGAATTTTTAATAGGTAAGAGTCTTTGCCAAAGCTTATTTTGCGGCCATAATCATGTGTTTAGCCCATGCATAAATAAACCAGAAATGGTGGATTGTTAATAATCTCTAGAAATGTGTGGTAGATGGGAGAATTGGTCCAAAAGCACCCCTGATCACTCATCCATAGTCTGGGTAACTCAGGTGTGTTCCACAGTCTTCTGGGGTCCCTTGTGGGGACTAAGCTCCAGTTTCTCACTGTGGTAACTGGTATCATGATGTAATTTCTATTCATATCTATTCATCTCTTGTCTCATTTCCCAGTCATTTACTTATGTTTCCTGAACTTCCAAAAAAAGCTATCTACACTCCTGATCTCAGTTGACTCCTGCAGGAATATAAAGTCATACATGTTTATTCCATTATGTTCTGGCATCAGAGAGTTTGGGTTAGTATTAGAAAATTATATAAGAAAGCCAATCAGAACGGACACAGGGTGAGGATATGGTGTGTGTGTGTGTGTGTGTGTGTGTGTGTGTGTGTGTGTGTGTGAAATACTGAAATGGTGCTCTTTTATTTTAGTAAATTATCAAGTGTTCTCAAGTCTCACTTTTTCCATCTCTGACATCTGAGTCTTTAAAACTCGGGTAGACACAAAACAGGATGTCATGGAGTAGGTCAATAAAAGAAATTGAAAATATAAAATAAATGGTTATGGTTGTGAGTGTTTACCAATAATATGCATTATTTAGATGTATGTGTTAAGGAGTCATATGGATAAATTACATATGCTGAAAAATGAATATGTTATAAAAGTATGCTAATTTATTCTCATGACCTAAAGCAGTGGTATTGTGAAAATGAATTTATTTCTTAGCAGTGTAAATCAACACATTCAAGTCTATGCACACAAACATACCTATACTTGGATGTGAACACTTGCTATACATCATTTCATAATATGAACAAACTAACACACACTGATGATGTTGCCAATCAATAATAAATCCTAAACTCAGAGTTAATTGCTATGGCATATCCCTTTACATTTTTTGTTTTTCTGAGGTAGGGTCTCTCTCTAGCCCAGGCTGACCTGGAATTCACTCTGTAGTCTCAGGGTGGCCTTGAACTCACAGCAATCCTCCTACCTCTGCCTCCCAAGTGCTGGGACTAAAGGCATGAACCACTATGCCTGGCAACTCTTTACTTTTATTTATCATTTATTTATTTACTATTATTTTATACTGGGTTATATAAGATAATTTTCATACTAGTATAAAATGTACTTTAAGTATATCCCTTTTATTTCCATTTAAAAACATTTTTATTTGTGTGTGGATTTCAAATCAGCCTGACCATAGATGAAATTTTGAAAAATGGCAATTTTCTTTACATATTTACAATCACAAAATTAATTTTTTTATTGTCCATAATGAGTTACATTGTTTAGTGGGCCAACAATGAGTTGTTATCCCCGATTCCTCATTGCCCCCCTCCCCATCCCCAGTCAGCTGGATATCCTCCTCCGTGGGCCGTCTGGTTCAGTCCTTGTGGTAGGGGACCCTGGATAGCCTAGTATTTTTTTAAAAAAGATGTTGGAGCAGGAAATGTAGTTCTATATAGCATAATGATCACTGAAATAGTTGGTGTTCAGGCTGGACAGATAGGGGTCAGTTGTTAAGGTGCTTGCCTGCAAACCCTAACAACCCAGGTTCAATTCCTCAGTACCCACATAAAGCCAGATGCACAGTGGCACATGCATATGGATTTCTTTTGCAGTGACTGGAGTCCCTGGTCTGCCCATTCTCACTCTCTCCGTCTCTCTTCTCTCTATCTCTCTCTGCTTGCAAATAAGAGAATAAATATATGTTTGGTAATCATGGTCTAGGGCAAGCATTTGCACCTGTACTTTGGGTTTGAATTGGGGAAAAAGGAAACACAAATGATTAAATCCTTAAGCAGGTTAAGGAGACAAAACTCAGAGCCTAGCTCTGCCAATGAAGCTTCAGGTTGTGATTGGTGTCTGTTCTAGTTATGGGCAAAGGAAACGATCATCATGAAACATAGTCGACCGTGGCTATGAACTGTACCTTGGCTAAGGCAAAATACCATAATAACTACAGGACACCTGCCTACTTCTAATGGATGAAAACATCTGCCCCTTACACATGGGCAGAGGTGGTGACATGAGAAAACCCATTCTTAGATAGCCAGGTTTAAGCACTGTCTTCCTGCCTCCGTGGAGTGTTTCCAAGTCTAGACTTTGGTCACTCAAAGGACACTGGTTATGGCCTCAGTACAAAGGCATGTACCACCTCCCTCAGCTGTCGGGCCACACTGATAACCCGAGACACAGCAGCAAGCGACATTCCCACCTCTCTGCACAGCAGGCCAGCGCACATCTGAGTCAAAGATGAGGTTTGTGGCCTTGGCCTGGATGTTGAGAGAACCTCCTGGCTTGGGGGCACTGGTTGGCCAGAGGGGAGGGACAGCTGGTGAGGAGGGACTTGAGAAGACCATGTGTCGGCCCTGCTCAGACTTTCATGCAGTTCATGGTAGGAGACCAGCAGGGTGCCTGTGCTAAATCCTTATCTGCCTTCCTCAGGCCCTGGGAAGGGAGGCTAGTTAATGTCTTTCAACTGTTATCAAAATCAATTAACACACTGCTACACTTAGATAGATCACCAGCAGGCTTCCCTGGCAGTCTGTTCTGTTAGGACACTCACTTTACTATACATTGAGGGCTTGCCAAATTCTAGGCATAACTGTCAAAAGGGCCACATTCCTTTCAGGGAGACAGAGTAAATTATGTCTGGATAAATCAGCTTTTAATAATCACAAAGGGTTTGAAAGATCTCTGCTCCTTGTGTGTGACAGCCTCCCTCACCAGGCTCAGTGAGTGACACAGCAGGAAGTCTGTGGGGCTGGGGATGCTGGGGGACAAGGGGAGGACATGTGTGCTCACAGGAAATGAAAAGCTCTAAAGCCCAAAGCATTTCCCTTAATTTTTTTCCACATAGTTCCCTGGAGGTCACGATGTGAATATTTTCCAAACTGGAAGCAAACTGGCCCATGATAAACTCTTCCCTCTCCTTTCAGGTATTCATGCATTCTCTTGTTACCTCTCAGAGCTCATACATGTCTAGGTGCTCTGATCTTAATGTTTTGATGAAGAATGTTTGGAATTTTGTTGTGAACCATCCCTCTTTTCTCCTTCAAAGACAATTCTTCTGTGAGCAAATATGTGGGAAGCATCGCACACTCACCATGGGGAAATGTGAGTAAGACTACAGGGAGATTCCATTCATCCTAGGAAAAATGGATTTCAAATGCTGGTGAAAAGGAACCTTTAGACGCTGCTGGAATCAGTGTGGAGATTCCTCACAAAACTATAACCAAAATTAGCATAGAACCCAGCCATCACTGTTAGGTACACAGCTTATCATCGGTGTCACAACTGATGAGCGAGCTGAGGTATGGCACCTGCTAGATGAAAATCAGTATATGATGGGTAAAGACAATGGGGTGTGTACACACCTTGGAGTTTTATTCAGCAAAAAGAGGGCTGAAGTTAATATATAATATTAGAATTTGTTTTATTAGCCTTATGAAAATACAAAATGTAGAATTTAGAAGGATAACATTTTTTATGGAAAATAAGCCAGAGTAATTGAATTTTGATGACTGACAGAGAAAGATGTGACTTTCTTAATAAATTGATGGTGTATATCCCGAGAAGGCATTTTCATAACTAGAACATAGTTTACTGACAAATCTCGGGAATTGCTTTAGATCCATCTTCTCTATAACATGAGAGGAAGAGTTATAGTAAACAGTACAACACATAGAGCATTTATCCATCAATGCTATGGGTGCTATCTACTTGTACATGCAGAGAAAGTGAGGCCAAACACACAGCTGAACAACTTAATATGTCACCTATCTGCAGATGGGTTCCTACTCATTGGAAGGGACATGAAGTCATTAATTAGCAGTGTGCATTCAGCGTAATTCATTTGTAAAGCCCTAGATGTCTGTCCATGCCATGGAGTTAGGTTGAAATTGTTATAGACACACAAAAGCAGCCATTTCAAGCAGAAAAAAAAAAACACAGTTTCTCAAAAAAGATAAACCTCTGTTGTAGCCAGTGTAACCAGACAGGGCGGTCACACACTGCAACTTATAGAACTGTAAATAGAGAAAAGAATATGGAAAACTGTCCAGCATAATTATGCTATATTATAAAATGTTAGACAAGATGATTTTATTCTTATTTTTCTAAAATTAATGGATGCATGCTTGTAATGAACCAAGACATCATTAAATAATTATCTAAGGCCTACCTTCTTTCTGCATATGATGCTTGTTGATATCATCTATCTTAACTCAATATGTAGATGACATTTTCTTATCATTTATTTTATAAGCCATGTTCAGGAAACTTTTCTTCCTCCATCTTAAGATATTAAAGATAAACGGTGTTATATTTTTGTTTGTTTGTTTGTTTTCTGTTTGTGTTTGAGGTAAGAGTCTCACTCTAGCCCATGCTGACCTGGAAGTCACTATGTAGTCTCTGGCCAGCCTCAAACTCACAGTGATCCTCCTACCTTCTCCTCCTGGGAGCTGGGATTAAAGGTGTGTGCCACCAGTTGATAAACAGATTTGTTTTGTTTTAAAAATATTTTTATTTATTGGAAGCAGAGAGAGATAGAAGAGAGACAGAGAGAATAGGCACGCCAGGGCCTCCAGCCACTGCAAATGAACACGCAAATGCATGTACCACCTTGTTCATCTGGCTTTACATGGGTGCTAGGAAGTCACACCCTGGTTGTTAGGCTTTGCAGGCAACTGCCTTAACTGCTGAGCCATTTTTCCAGCCATGATAAACAGTTTTTAACGATCCTTTTTGGCAGTCATCAGTTATAAAGGGTAGTTATTTGTAAAACCAAGTCCCTTCTCTGCAGGTAGGCATAATGTACGGATAAACATACTGTGTTCATCAGAGAGGTCACGACACACATGAGTGTGTGTGTCCTGCACATTTATCATTTCCAAGATTATCAATTTACTGAGGAAAAATAATATGAAAATAAATGGTTTGGGTTTGAGCCCACAGTCTAAATATTTGAATTCTCCTTTGAATTTAAAAATCTCTCCTCCTGGTAAAATACTTTAAACCAAATGGATTCCATCATGCATGGAAAAACGGATCTCTGACCTTTCATGGTAGTTTTTAACCAATTGAAAAAAAAAAGTTTCACACTCTTGATTTTGGAAGGAAACAGACATCTTCTCACAGTCTATCAACTCTGGCCCAGCTGACAGTAGTTTTCCATTGATGGTGAGAAAACCAGGGAAACTGCATAGCTAACATTTGGCTATGTATTAGTGCTTCATGAACTTGAGCCATAAATCTTTGTTTACTCTTTTGTGTAGAAATCTTGAGTACGTTTTGTAAAATGATGCTGCTAGAACATTCTAGGTGACTTCCAGATGGACACAGGGATCAACTCTGCCAAGGAAAGCAAGGCAGTGTTAGGTACTGGGCTACAATAGGTTTTCAGTGGCTTTCAACTTTCCATCAAAGGACAAGATTTACAGATGTATTTTTCCAAATGCAGGAGGGAGTGTACTTTCTGAATCTTATGTCAGCTCTACAGGAAACAAAAGATTTGCAAAAAATATATAAATAAATAAAGGTGAAAAAACTGACATTCTCCACACTATCTCTAAAGTAGTCAAGCAAAGATCCTGCAAGGGTCTGGACTAGATCAGAAAGAGTGGCGTGGAGATTGGCTAAGAGCAGGTAACTTATTAATAACAACTGGCTTTTAAAACAGCAAAATTAGAGCATATACATTCCTTTTTCATTCTATCTTG
>PVHP010026544.1:0-24582 GCA_004024765.1 Zapus hudsonius | reverse complement strand
AAGTTAATAGCTTCCTCCTCCACATTCACCTGTCTCCAGGATGTTCTGCCTCACAATGGGCCAGAAATGCAGAGCCCAGTGGCCATAAACTGAACCCTCTGAAGCTATGAACTACAATAACCTTTCTGCCTTACAGTTTTTTTTTATAAGTTTTTGATCAGAGTAACAACAAACTAACACACATGTATATTACGTCTTAGACATCAAAGAGCAGTTACTGTTTGGAGGATAGTGACTGGGATGAGACATGAAAGATGGTTGACTGGTAATGCTCTGGTTCTGATATAGCTACTGGCTAAACAGAAATATCTAGTCAGGAACAAATTTTTCAAGTTATGTTATACTTAAATGAAAAATAAAAATAAAAAGTTTATTTGGGGCTGGAGAGATGGCTCAGCTGTTAAACCACTTGCCTCCAGTGCCTAAGGTCCAGGGTTCAATTCCCCAGTACCCACATATGCCAGACCCACAAGGTGGTGGCTCTTGTGCTCTCTCTCTCTCTCTCTCTTTCTCTCTCTCTCTCGCTCACTCACTCGCTTGCTATCTGCTTGAAAATGAATAAATAAAATATTTTTTAAAAAGTTTATTTAAAGTATAAGTAAAGGATAAAATATCATCTTACCAAGTTAGTTTAAGTTTAAAATTTCTAAACATCTTTGAACCATCATTCTCTCATTTGGAAATGGGTATTTACTGACCTGACAACTCAGCATAGTAGAACATGCAAGAAAAATAACAGTTTTCATTTCTCAACCATTTTGTGCCTCTTAAAATAAAACTCTGTGATATTTTTCTCATATAAAGGGAAGAAAACAAGAGAAAAGATAATTAATGCATATGGAGCAATTATGGAGTCCCTTGCATTTTCTGAGATGTTTTCTAATATAATATTGTGTTTATGACAACTATGGGTTGTGCTTGCATGTGGCAGATTGTATTTTTCAAAAGATGGCCATAATAGCCAACACACTCACACATATATAGCTTGCTTCCCACATGCTCTCGGAGTAGTAGGACTAGCTCTTCCAGTGAAAGATCCATTCGATCCTTCAGGCAGGGTTTGGGTAAAGTATCTAAAATAGTAAGCTAGAACTGATTGTATGTGACATTCAAGGTGAAAGCTTAGAAGGAAATACTCTTTCCATACGAGTTTCTCCTTTTTCACCCTAAGCTTCATTCGGGTCAGTCCATTCAGAATGCTCTATCCTTGTCTCAAAATATACTAAAAGATAAAAAGGCTTTGGTCACTTTTTTAACTTTTTATTGAGAGTTTTTATGTATTAATGTATTCTGATGATAATCTCCTCCCATCACTCTCTCCTCCCTCCCTGTGCTCCTTCTACTGAATCCCTTCGGCTTTCCAACCAGATCCTCTACTATTTTGAAGTCTCCCTCTTTTTTTCTTGCCTTCCTTCATCATCCGTGATGACATGTTGATGAGTCCAATATTGTGCAGGTAATGACAGCCACTGTGAGGTCATCCATGCAATGGCCACCACCTGTCCAGAATACAACATTGCCAAAGCATTTCTACCCATCCTCTGACTTTTACATTCTTTTCCCCACCTCTACCATGATGTTCCCTGAGCCTTGGCAGGTGTGATGGTGATGTCTCAATTAATGCTGAGCATTTCACTGTCATTTCTCAGCACTTTGATGAGTTTTGAGACTCCCCAATTGTCACCACTATCTGTGAAAAGAAGCTTCTCTCATCAAAAGTGACAGCAGCACTACTTGATGAACACAAACATGAGTATTTAGGGGGCAACTTGATGGGAACAACATATCCAGTTAGCCAAACAATGGTAGTTGTTCCCCAAGGTTTACAGTCATTTCTCCAATAGAGAGAGAGTGCATAGAAACCCTTGAGTATGTGTATACAAATGAGTGTATAACAGGGAAAACACTCAAGGGAGTGACCATGGGAATTACCAATACAGGTCTGAATAACTTGCTCACAAACCTGAAAGTCTCTTTTCAGTTCTATATTTGAATGGTGTTTTGAGGTTTGTTTTTATGAAATATTCATTTCTTTTTAGTACACTTAATTTCTTAGCCACTACATTCTCCTGTGTTGAATGGCAGTTGAACAGACGTATAGCAATGGAAGAGAAAAAAATCATTCCCTTTATTATTACTATTATTATTTATTTGCAAGGAATTAGAAAGAGGGAGGGAGGGAGAGAAAGAGCGAGAAGAAAGAAAGAGAAAGATAAAAGAAATATGAAAGAAAGAGAGAAAGAGAAAGAAAGAGAGGAAGAAAGAAAGAAAGAAAGAAAGAAAGAAAGAAAGAAAGAAAGAAAGGAAGGAAGGAAGGAAGGAAGGAAGGAAGGAAGGAAGGAAGGAAGGAAGGAAGGAAGGAAGGAAGGAAGGAAGGAAGGAAGGAAGGAAGGAAGGAAGGAAGAAAGGGTGTGCCGGGCCTCTTACAGCTGCAAACCAACTCCATATGCATGTTCCACTTTGTGCATCTGGCTTTATGTGAGTACTGGGGAATCGAATCTAGGCCATCCTATTTTGCAAGTTAAAGTTTTTTTTAACTGCTGAGCCATATCTTCAGTGAAAGAATCCTCTCTATTAATCAGTGTAAACATCACTTTATTCCTCACCAAACAAGTATCTCTTAAGGCCAGCTATTTTCACAATATTGTAAACTTTATTTTGAAACTTTTTATATTTGAAAAGATTCTTCTCTATAAAACAGAATTCTTGGTTAAATATAAAAATCTTCTTTTTCATGCATAATCTGTAAGAAACCAAGTAAAACTCTATAAGAGTAAAGAATAAAAAAGGTAATAAAGTAAAAACTGGAGGGATCAAACCTGGACCAGGTATTTGCTTTTGAAAATCTTATAGATTCTTCGTAAACTATAACTTTGGGTTCAATGACTTACCAATGTTGGGAGTTTGGAACTAGGATCTCACAATGCTGAACCCTAAAAGGAAGCATTCTATGTGCCTAACTAAGTTAAAGGAAGGGGAAAGTCCACAAGGAGATGGACCATGACATGTGTGTCTTGCCTTGGTCTTAGAGGGGCAGGAAATAGCAGAAAATATCCACTGAGACATCTCTGGCATGTCCCAGAGGTATTTTAACCAATTCAGGCTATTGCCATTGCTCTTGGGTGCCCATGAGAACTAGATGGTAAGGCCCTATTCTGAGTGTGGGGGCAGTCATCAGTGGTCTTATCCAGCTAGGGTCCTGTGTGCCATAATATCATTGTGCCATGAAGGATATGCCCACTGGTACAATAGTGGCATGACTTGAAGTCAGTACTTTTTAAAATAAAGATTTTAGGAGAAAAGAAAATATAATGTAACAAATGTAGAAATAAGGAGTCCCAACAGATGAGTCAGATTTATGTATCCATGAGTTCCTCGTCAGCAGATTCAACCAACGGTGTAGCAAAAAAAAAAAAAAAAAACCACTTTTTTAAAAACCACATCCATAGTGAACATGCATAAACTTGTTTCATTATTCCCTAAATGATACAGCATACCAACTATTTATGTTGTATAATCTGTAATCTAGAGATGATGTAAATATATGTACGTTGTATTAAAATACTATGCCATTCTATATAAGAGACTGAAAATTGGCCAGTTTATGTCTGTCCTGGAATTAATCTCCCCCCAAGGAACTACAACATATACAGAGCATTTGACATAATTTAGACCCATTGATCTAAATGCCCTAAAATGAGACAATACCCAAAATATATACAGCCTCCAACACTCAAACATGTCATCCAGAGGAAAAAGTATCAAGGAGGCAGATACTTAGAAATATGATATGTGCCAGTAAGAGGATCATTTATAAAATCATTTAAGCAATGTTTTACTAAGTCTTGAAGGTCTGAAAGGGGAATCACTAAGGAAGTAAAATTCACCTTCAAATCTGAAACATAAGTAGAAATAAATTCATTATTTTTAGAGCTATCCCAACCTCTAAATTCCTTCCATGCATGAGAAATCTTCCCTCATAGGAGCTTTCTAAGGGCTCCAGGTCCCTCTGTGGTGACTCTTTGAAAACGTCGGGCCTGTGCATAGTCATCTGAAGTCCCCACAGGCATCAAGCCTGCACACAGCCATCTGAAGTCTTCACATAGTATTCTAAGAGTGCAGCAAGTGACACAAACAGGAACTATTTATATTTCATTTTGGCAAAGACAAAGTAAAAAACAAATCTTCCCATCAATAACATCTGTGGACTGCTAGTGGTGCTAGCCAAGCAACCAGGGCAGCCTAACCAGACAGTTCTGTGGTTTTACTGGGCTGCAGTTCCCTCCCTGGCTTCCCCATTGTGTTGACTTCAAAAGTCGGTTTCCAAGTCTGCTCTAAGATTTCTGTTAACTTACCATTTCTTGCCAGTTAGCTCCCTTTTTGCAAAGTTAAACAGAACCAACTTCTGTTGGCAGCTAAGACCCCTGTTTGATGCAGTAGGGACAGAGATTACAAGGCCCATGGCGGTAGTGGAGACAGGGGAGTATCCCAGGTTGTGAGGCAAGTTCAGAGGAGACATGCCCAAATCACCTTCAAAGTGGAAGTGACAACAAATCCCAGCACTCAGCTGGTGAGGGGCAAGGATCGTGCATTCAATGCCAAGGCTGTGAGACACTCTTAAAAATACAGGCTGTGAGTTTGTGAGTGCAACAGACTTGTCACATCCAGAAGACAGCATTCTACAGCCCCATTTCCCATCCTCTGCTTTTGAGATCTTTCTTTCCCCTCTTTCAGGAAGTTGCCCAAGCCTTGGGGATATGGTTTAGATGTCATATTTAGAGCTGAGCACATATTAATTGCTTAATCTTGGTAACTTTGCCAGCTATGCATCTCTGTATTAACCTGGGCCCTTTGCATTTTGTGTTCAAGGCTGTGAGGATGACCAATCTATGGGAAGAACATAGATATTAAAAGCAATTTGACAAACTGTCAACTCAAGATAATCACACTATAGGCTTCCCCCACTCCTGCACAAGATTAAACCTGCCAATATTTCTTTCATCCTATATAAAATATAATGAAATCATAGATTTGCCATAAATCAACAAACCCCACTCCTAGAATAAATAGGGCCAAGGGGTGATTGCTGGAAGAGGGGAATTGTGCCCCTTAGAGGTATCACCACTGGTGGGTTACCCAGTTTGCAGTAAATAACCTTCCACCCACTATCATGAAAGCAAATCTAATTCATCTCAGTGTCAGTGGGTCAAAAAAACACATTAAAGCAGGATGGGAATCTAATGAGAGGAAGGGTTTAACGGGAGGGAAAAGAAAAGAGTAACTGGGCGGATAAAAATGCATCATATAAATATGTGAAAGTGTCAAAAACCTTTCAAAAATTAAATATTAAAGAAAACAACAGCTGGTGATGTCACTCAGTGGTTCAGTAGTGGAGCACACATGGATTTGCTCCCCAACACCAACCACCATGTAAAAAGGGAGTACAGCAGCTCCAGTAAGGTTAGAGAATGTTCTAGAAGGTTGTCTCCCACCAAGAATGTGGTGTTTGGATGAGGATCTGAGAAAAAAATTTAACAAGCATCTCAGATTCCAGAGACTGCTATTCTTCAAACCCATACAGCAGCTTCCAAACCCAAATTTTAATTCTTCCCTTTTCTTTAATAAGAAAATGTATGCAACCAAGTGCGGTGGATATAAGCTTCTTCATTGGCATAAGAGATGTATTCAATGAATTATGTGGCCAGCTTTTTAAGTGGAATGTCAGTTCATGCTCACAGGTAAGTGCCTTTGGTCATGGAAACTTCTTTTCGAAGATGGTGGTTACTACAGGGGAGACTCAAAAACTCAAGGAAATGCTGAAAATAAGCAACGGCTGAGTGCTCAGCACTAAATAAGATATCTCTACTATTCCTTCCAAAGCCCAGGGAACATCACTGAAGGGGTAGCAGAAAGAATGTAAGAGCCAATAGATGGGGACAAGTGCTGTGATATACTATCATCTGGACATGAACTGGCTGTTGCATTCATGAACTCACAGTGGTTGTCATTACCTGTACCAGACCTGAATTATATTGGGCCAATTGAAATCTTGACATTGATGATGAAGGAGAGCATAAACTTTAAAAAAAACTAAAAGGACATTAAAATAGAAAAGAGACAAACCAGAAAGAAGAAAGGGTTCCATGGATGGAGGATGGGGTAGGAAACAAAAGAAGGTAATGGAAGGATATTGTGATCAAAAGAAATTATGTACATGATAAAAATTGTCAATAAAAATTTAATTTTAAATACAATGAAATAAAAAAGACCGTAGGGTTGTTTAATATCTAAGAATTATGATGGCTTTATAATTAATACTATTAATGATTAAATAGCTGGTATATGTACAAATTAATCAATATTATGATTGTGTTGTTGTGCATTAATGGTGTGGTTTGAACTAGTGTTCCCCCATAAACTCATATGTTTTGAATGCCTGGTTCCCAGCTGGTGGAAGTTTGGGAGGTGGAACCTTGCTGGAAGAGGTGTGTTGCTGGTAGTGGAACTTGATGTTTATTAGCCCTAGCTTGCTGCTGTTGTCCACCTGATGTTGTCAAGAAGGTGATGTCCAGCCTCTGCTCATGCCTGCTTCCCTGCTATCATGGAGCTTTATCCCAGCAATAAGATGGAAGCTGCAGCAATTAATGTGTATTCACTTGATTGGCTTTGAGATAAAAGCCTACAATTGTTTCTACATACTTTTTTAAAATCAATAACTACCATAGATTTCTGCATACCTTTTTTTAAAAAATCATTATCTAGGATAGGGTTTTACACACCTTAATGGGGTGTGTGTGTGTGCCTACATTCACATGTTGTATATGCATCTCTGTGTATCAATGCACATGACCCATGCACATGCATGCAAAGGCCAGAGGAAGACACATGTCACTCTTCTACCTTATTTCCTTGAGACAGAGTCTCTCACCAAACCTGTAGCTGTTCACTTTGCTTTTGCTTTTCAGTTAGGCTAGCTGTCCAGCAAGCCCCAGTGGTCTTCCTGTCTCTGCCCCTCTAGATTACAGGCATGTGCAGCTATGCCCAGCTGTTTGACTGGAGGTCAAACTCAGGTCCTCATGCTTACATAGCAAGTGTTCTTACTCAGAGTCATCTCCCCAGCCCTGAACACTTTTTTAAAACAAAAATTTCTTGTTAAAACTTGGAAAATAATTTTGCTCTTTAAAAAAATCATTTTAGGCTACTAAATAAAATGTATCTTTGATTTAATAATATGTGATTTTATGCTAACTTTATTCAGACGAAGTCTCTGATTATTATGTTGTTACTATGGAAATGCAGTCTGTTTTTTGTATAGTTTTAGAAATGTATTGCTATTAGTTCTGAATAACAAGCAGATTACCAGCAGAGAAAAGCATCCAGGGGGAAGGGGCATTCTGAGCATAAAAAAAACACGAAAGGAAATGCAAAAAGTCTTAAAGGGGAAATACACTGTAAATTTGGGAATGGTAAATGATAGTGAGAATTAGGTCCCTTTATGGTAGGGAGAGGTAGGGTACTGTTGGAGTGGATTAACAATTAATTAATTCTCCATCCTCTTTTTTTAGTCCAAAATTAACTGAGAAATTATATGAGTGAAAGACAGTGAAAATCAAAACCAAAAAATAAGAAAAATACCTCTGTCACTGGTGAGACTCTCATTCTGGATCTGCTTCTCTTCTCACTCCGCATTGTATACCACAGAGTAGATGAGTGAAGACACACCTAAACTGAGCTGGGCAACATTTCTCCTCTCTTCAAATGGAGAGATAAGTCAGGGCCCTGGATCAGAAGAAGGGGGCTGGGCCACACTGAGCTATGAAGTCAATCTCTCAGGTTCCCATCAGTTCCTAACAACACTCTTCTCCCTTGCAATGGAAGGGTGAGGATGTAGGAGAAGAGAAGATGTTGCTTACTTTTTTAACCAATTGGGATATAGGGAGCCTGACTTGAGGCTGGAATCAGTTGGAGCTCAGTGAGATTGCCACCAGAGATTGCGCTTGACAGTGGTGAGCAAGATTAAACAAAACTAAAAAGGGGACTGAGGCTGGAGAGATTTCTCAGTGGTTAAGGCCCTTGCT
Organism: Zapus hudsonius; assembly: GCA_004024765.1. Classification (NCBI taxonomy): domain Eukaryota; kingdom Metazoa; phylum Chordata; class Mammalia; order Rodentia; family Dipodidae; genus Zapus; species Zapus hudsonius. The sequence goes on along the minus strand of PVHP010026544.1, from coordinate 16,504 downwards.
TACAAAGCCTAATGACCCAGGTTTGACTCCACAGTACCCATGTAAAGCCAGAAGCACAAAGTACCACATGCATCTGGAGATTATATACAGCAGCTAGAGACTCAGCAGGCCATTCTCTGTCTGTCTGTCTGTCTGTCTGTCTCTCTGCTTGCAAATAAATAAAAAGGACTGGTAACCATTCTACCATTATAGGTTTTACCCACATTTGCCCCTCTCCTTTGTGTACATATTTATAGATATTATAAAGCAGGATCCATGAGCACATGTGCGCTTAGTCTTTCTGAAGTTGTGTCACTTCACTTAATAAAATTCTTTCCAGGTCCATCCATTTTCCTACAAATTTCACAACTTCATTTTTTTTTATACCTGAATAGTATTCCATTGTGTATTTGTACCACGTTTTCATTATTCTTTCATCTGTTGATGATCATCTATTCTGGTTCATTTCTTAATTACTGTAAATAGATCAGCAACAAGCATGGAAATGCAAGTATCCCTGTAGTAGAATGTGGAATACTTTAGATATTGTTGCAGTCAGACTTCCTAGTTGCTGCACAGAAAGAACCCAAACAAAAGCGGCTTGTTGGAGGAATGGGTTTACTTGGCTTCAAACTCAAGGGGAGACTCCATCATGGCAGGGAAAATGATGGCATGAGCAGAGAGTGGACATCACCTCTGCCATAGCACTGCAAATAATGGCAGGAAGGTGTGCCAAACACTGGCAAGGGGAAGTTGGTTTATAATCCCCATAAATCTGCCCCCAACAACACAGCTCCAGCGAGGTTCTAATTCCCAAACTGCCATCAGCTGGGGATTAAGCATTCAGAACTCATTCATTTGTTTGTGGGGGACACCTAGATCAAACCATGACAGATATATATTCAGGAGTGGTGTAACTGTGTCTTATGGGAGTTCTATTCCTAATTTTTTTAGATACTCCATGGCTATAATGGTAACCATGAACATGCATAAACAGATGAGTAGGAAGGGGGTTGAGGAAAGGGCAAAAGTATACATATAAACAGAAGGGGGAAATGCTAGTGGGGAGAAAGGGGTTGAAGGGAGAAGGGAACTGGGGAGAGGAGGGGAGACAAGAATCAACTAAAATAAATTGTATTTGAAAATGCCAGGCTAGGCAGATGGCTCAATGTTTAAAGGTGCTTGCTGGCAAAGCCTGACAGCCCTGATTCAATTCCTAGCACATGCTCAGGAGTTTATTTAGAGTGGCAAGAAGTCTTAACGTACCCCCAAACTCTCTCTCACCCTTGTTCTCTCCATTCTTTACTCTCTATATATATCTTCCTAATAAATAAAGATTTTTTAAAAAAGGAAATACCAGAATTAATGTTATGTTAAACTAAATAAATGATCTAGGGAAGATAATGGCTCAAAAAGATTATTAATGATTAACTAGCTAGTCTGTGTAATTCGAATGTTGATATCACCATACGAATCATTAGGCCTTTGTAAATGAAGAGATGAGGCTGAAAACAAGAAACCCTCCACAGGGTGGAAGGGATGTGCAGAGCTTGACACTGTTAAATACAAGGAAACCCCTTCTTGGGATCTAGAAAGCAAATTTCAGATAATTGTCTTTTTCTTTTTAAGCAGCAAGAAATGGTATTAAAGGTAAATGTTTGAGTACACTGGCAAAGGAGTGAACTGGAGTGGACTGTATTCTAGGGTTCCAGAGAGAATCTGGGGCTCCTCATTCTAGGATTTTTAGGGGAGGATGAATTGATTGCCAGGGTTGTAGTTTGGGTGGTACTTTGGTTTGACTAACAGGTTTGAGTTATTTAATGTTTCTACTTTGCATGTTCCTTCCCATGATACATCTGATTTTAATCATATGAACACACCCAGGTATACATAGGCATAAGATGGTAAGTAGGGTTTCTTCCTAAAGTTCACTTAGAGGACACAGTTTATGTTACTGCTCACACACCCAAAACCAGTCCAGGTTTTCGGTGCTTTTCTTTAATTGATATTTTTATTATCCAAAATTGGATACATTGTATGAGCAAATATCATGCTGGTATCCCCATTTCCCTCCTCCCTGTCTCCAATCTACTGGCTATCCTCCTCGTTGAGCATACTGGATAAGTCCCTATGTTCAACTAATTTTTTTTTTCGAGGTAGGGTCTCATTCTAGCCCAGGCTGACCTGGAATTCACTATGTAGTCTCAGGGTGACCTCAAACTCAAGACGATCCTCATGATGATCCTATCTCTACCTCCTGAGTGCTGGTACTGTAGCAGGGTGAGCTGGGGGGTAGAGTTTAGATAACGCCCAGCAAAAATTCCAACGCAACCCAAAATTTAAGGAGTACCAGAGTTCTTGTCTACAAAGTTAAAGAATTAAAATCATGGACAACAAAATAGTAAGGTATAGTGGGAGACTTTATTATTTAAGGGAATATGGGGAGTTATAGAGTTCTCCAGCCACCAGTGTGTGAAGAAAAAATGTGGAGAGTTTAACAGAACTTATGCTACTTAACTAAACAAGCAGCAGTAGAAAAAAAAAGTAACAGAGAGGGCTCCCATCATGAGAAAGAAGGGTGCATGTGGGAAAAATCTGGAGCCTTCCCCCACCCCAGCGGCTGAGGTAGGGAAAGGCTTTCCCTAAGGCAGGATTCAGAAGTCCTTCTGCTAGCCTGGCATGTGGGGAAGAGAGCACTTTTTTCTAGGAAAGTTAATTTAAGTTTTCCCCAGGTGAGTCAGAGAGATAGCTGATTGGTTCATGTCTGACCAATCAGTTTTAGTACCTAGGTTTTAGCTCTAGATAGACACCTCCCACTCAAGGGGAGGGTGTCTCTGGAGCTGTCTGACCTGTCACAGTACTAAAGGTTTGTGACACCATGCCAGGTTCAATTGATGTTTTTTTTTTCTTAATATGTAGAAACTACGTATGTACAAGTCATGTATTGGTACCAGCATTTCCCTTCTCCCTGCCCACATTCCACTGAGGGCCCGCCTCAATGGGATTCCTGGAGTGCTCCATGGATTGGAAGACTATAAGCAGACAGTTATTGGAGGGAGACAATGCCTCTGGATATTCCCCCCACCATGGTTCTTGCACTCTTTCTGCCCCTCCTCAGCAAAGTTCCCTGAGCCATGGTGGGTGGGTTTTAAGTCTTCTTAGTGTTGAGCTCTTAGCAGCCTCTGGATTTCTGCTTTGGAACATTTAGTGTCCTTGGAGTCTGTCACCATCACTCTGGCACAGGTTGTCTGCTCACTGTGGAAGCAGCACTCTTGATCAACTCCTCACTTCCTCTGTGGTTTCACCTGGGCCTTAGCTGAATGAAGGACATGATACTCTCTTTCTGAGCAGCAAACAGAGACCTCTGTCAAATCCACTGCCATTACAACTTTAAACACACAAAGTCATTAGACATGGGTTTTAATGTACATTGAAAGTGTTTACATGTTGAGAAAATGGTACTTAGTATGATCACATCTTGTAGGTTTTTATACAGTTTTTGCAAACAGGTCTATGCTATTCTGCTTAGAGAAATGTTCTAAAAGAATATGTACCAAAATATCAAAAGTTTTAATCTTTGGATATCTTTCTTTACTTATTTGCAAGGAGAGAGGGGAGAATGGGCACACCAGAGCCTCTAGCTTTTGCTGCAAAAAGTACTCCTGATGTATGCACCACTTTGTGCATCTGGCTTTATGAGGGTACTGAGGAATCAAATCCAGGTCATTAGGCTTTGCAGGAAAGTGCCTTAGCTGCTGAGCCATCTCTCCACCCCCAAAGTAATAATCTTTAGATGGTAGGATCATGAAGGGTTTTTTTCTTTCAGAAGTTTTGCATTACTGTACCTATTCCTTATCTCACACATTCCTGTCACAAAAGATTGCTTTTGCAAATTAGAAAAGCATGATTTTTAAAAATTAAACTAAGAATGAATGCTGCATAATTTCAGTATTTTAAGATTTCACTGGGGATTTGTTCAACATGTATTTAGCACTATCTGCATTTGCCAGGTATTAAGTTTCTTGCATGTGTTAGATTACCTGGCCAAAATGAAGAATATAACCTTAAATAAACATCTTCTAAATATGTTGCTGTATAACCTATATAACAGTAGCGCAACAGCCATGATGGTGGTGTATGTCTTTAATCTCAGTACTGAGGAGTCTGAGGTTGGAGGATCACTGTGAGTTTGAGGCCAGCCTGTAGCTACAGAGTGAGTTCCAGATCAGCCTGGGTTAAGTGAGACCCTGCTTCAAAAAAAGATAAGATAAGAAAAGAAGAGAAAAAAAGAAAAGAAAAATAGTGCATCAGTCCTCATGGATTCTATATTAGCACAGTGCCTTTAAAGGAGAGAAAAATCTTTATTGTCTTTCTCATGACATCTGATTTGGGCAAATAATTTCCAAATGAGAGTAAATGCAGGCACTTATTCAGCTCAAGGCAGCAAATATTTGGACTTCATACAAGGTAACCATCCGTGCATCACATGTGCTATTTCTTACACACCCAGATTGAGCCTTCTGGAAGGCAGCTAGTATGAAATGTGGGCTCTGGAGTTCTTGCTAACACTTCCTGTCTTCAATCTAGGCAGGTCCATTACTCCTTTAAGCTTCCAATTGCCATCTATCAAACAGGAATAGTCATCTCATATAGCTGAAGAAACTATTAAGTGAGAATGTATGTGTAAAGCTCACAGGACATAGTAAAGCTTCAAAAATGTTATTATTTGGATTTGAAACCCATGTGTGTCTAAATGCAAACCTCTCTTATCCACTTATCCACTTCCATTCTCATATAGTGGTAGTCTGAAAAGCTGTTTTAAAGGAGAGGAGGCCAGGCATGGTGTACACACCTTTAATCCCAGCACTCAGGAGGCAGAAGTAGGAGGATTGACATGGGTTCGAGACCACCCTGACTACATAGTGAAAGGCTAGAGTGAGACCCTACTTTGAAAAACCAAAAAATTAATTAATTAATTAAGGAGGAATGGAAATGCAATGTGAAGGAAAGAAGCAAATGATACAACTGGCAATATCTTTCAGAAAACTGGCCTGAATTCCAGTTACAACCAAACTGTACCTCAGGGCTTTTTCCCCCTCATTCCTGGCATATGTCACCCACATGTGATCCTATATGACATTGAGAGGAGCCTGAGGAAAGTCATGTGAGCAGGCCAGAAGGGGATCTCAAAATGGCACATAAGGGTCATCAGCTTGTAGCCCCGAAGGATTGTCCCACCATGCAGATGAATGACATCATTTCCATATGTCCGAAGGATAAATAAATAAGTTTATATTTTACAAACAATAATGTTTATTTCCATTAAATATAGCCCATCCCATGAGTATCTATGACAGAGTTTTAAACACTGTCTCTAAAAAGACTCAGTCTAGTCAGGGAAAGTATGGGATAGACCAAAAATGTATCATTTTGCCAGAAAGAAATAGAATGTCCAAAATCTGACGGAGATATATTTCAAATAACATGAAAACTAGTGTGGGAAAAAGTTGCCTTCAAGGGCAAATGTGCACAAAACTTAGAAAAGTAGAGCCATAACAAAAGTGAACACAAACAGAAGAAGGAAGATAGTGTGAGGGAATGGAATTAAGGAGAGGAGAGAAGGCCTGGGAGAAGAGGGGGATGGGAGTCAATAAAAACTAGTTGCATTTGACAATGACAGAACGAATGATAGCAAGTTCCATTCAGGGACTAGCTATGTATGCATGTAAATGCTTACAACAATGTATCATGATCCATTGGATAATTAGAATGCCTAAGTATATAATAACATAAATGAGAGAAGTTTAAAAAAAGCTCTTTCCAATGGGTGTGGTGGCACAGCACACCTTTAATGCCAGCACATGGGAGGCATAGGTAGAAGGATCGCCCTGAGTTCAAGGCCAGCCTGAGACTACAAAGTGAATTCCAGGTCAGCCTGGAAAAACCAAAGAAATAAATAAAATTAATTTTTTTTTTAAAAAAAAAAGCTCTTTCTAACAGAATTCAAACAAAAGGATTTGGTGGAGCTAGAAAATCTGCATATTTTAACCATCAGAATAACAATTGACTTAGGCAACAGCACCAACAGACACTAAAACTTCAGTATGAAAGGGAGCAAAATATGAAGTCTTGCTGAAGTCTCAAAAATGCCTACAATACAAATGACTATAAGTCACAAATGTCAAAGTAACAATCATCTCAAATGAAAGTACTACATAACTAATAAAGTTACAAATCCTTTCTATTATCAAACATCTTCAGAAGCAATCCTGAAAGGATATAAAGCATTTTCCTTTGTAAGAGAAAAATGATTTGTGAGGAAAATGATTTGTCTAAGAAAGAAGTACTGCACTCTGTACATTGACTGAAAAAACTTAAAATGATGGTTTTCCATGAGTGGCACCCAGTGCAAAAGCAAGTCGAGATTAACTTTGAAGAGGAATTTTACAATAAAATTCAAAAATCCGCAATTTGATAATTCTCCATTAAGGAATATGTCCTAAGTAGGGGAGAAACGTAAAGACTTACCAAACATAAGTGTGTCTAACAAGCATTATTTGTAATTCAAAAAGATAGAAAAATAACCCAATGGACAATAGTAGAAAATTGTTAATTACACAGGATAAATCCATTTTTCAATTATGGAAGGTGAGTCAAAGACAAGAGATGAAGACAAAAAGAGAAGCTCTTGTTATGAGCTATGTGTTTCTTGGGCTGCAAAGTTTTGCAGCCAGAGCTCAGGCACATTTGCCTGCATTCCTTTCCCTCTCCCTCTTTTTAAAGAGCTACAACCATTCATATGTATCTTCTTTTCATTCATGTATTTATCCTAGCAACAACCCCTAAGTCTTTTCTCTTTAAGATACTTCAATCAGCTTCTCATGACTTTGAAAACAAGGAAAACAGGAATGGAAAGATGGCTCAGTGGATAAGAGCACTTGCTCTGCAAACATGAAGACCTGAGTTCAATCCTCAGCACCATGTAAAATGCCAGATTTGCCGATACACACCTGTATCCCCTGTGCTGAGGGAGGCAGAGACAGGAGGATCACCCAGGTTCACTGGTCACCCAGTGTAGCCAAAAAGCAGCAAGCTCTAAGTTCAGTGAGAGTCCCAGGCTTGAGGAAATAAGGTAGAACAACAGATGGGGACACCCAACATCCTTCCCTGGACTCCATGTATGCATGGGTGTGAATCTGCACACACACACACACACACACACACACACACACACACACACACACGCACGCACTAACGCACGCTCGCATGCGCTTGCACACACACACACACACACACACACACACACACACACACACGACACACATACAAGAGAAAAGAACAAAGAAGCATTGTAGTAGAATGGACAGGCACACACATACACATGCTTTTCCATGCAATGAGTACAAAAATACACAAACCAACAAATATAGGCTCTGGAGAAGTGTAGAGGAGGATCAGAAAGCCAACATAAAAAGAACTATGTTTTCATGCTTATTCTTTGACAATAATTTTAAATTCCATAAACATTGTCTCAGTCTATTTGGGCTACCATAACAAAAAAATATACAGTGTGTGGCTTATAGGCAACAGAAATTTATTCCTCAGTTCTGGATGCTAGCAATTCAAGCTCAAGGTATTTCAGTGTTTCACTTCAAAAATCCCACTTTCTGGTTCTCAGGCTGAGCATTTTTCCTATGTCTTTATATGGTATGAAAGGCAAAGGGATAGCTCGGTTTTTTTTTTTTTTTGTAAAGGCACTAATAATATTCATGAAAACTCTGCCTTTAATGCCTAATCACATCCCAAAGGCTCTATCTTCTCATGGGGTCATTTTCATTTGGGGCAGACATAAGTATTCAATATATAGCAAGCATGTACTTACTGTCTGGTCAATATACAATAAAGATTCATTACCAATGGAGTGTAGAGAAAACTTGGTGGTGCATGCGTTTTTTCATATCAGCATGTATGGGCCAAGGAAGATAACAAATTGTCTCAAAGTGACATGATAATTTGGTATAATTGCTGACATTAAAAAAGAGAGGATTTAGCAAGAATGAAAATAAATTTATTATGTAGCTAGCATTTAATTTCCTTACTTGTCCTGGAAAAAAATTAATGGCTAATAATATTCAGAGACATTAAGCATACTAAGATTCAAATTGGATTCTACCCTCTAGCTCTCTTTCCCTGGTCTCTGCTCTTTCTGCATTTCAATGTGGTTCTGCCCTTCGCCTGAATTTATACCACTCATCCATCCTTGCTTGTTGATATGCATCTCCCCAGAGGGCAAAATGGCACATCTACCCAAATTCCTTTGTTATAGAAGAAATTTTTATATAAATAGAAGAAATTTTTTTTTCTAAAGACAGTCTTCTAATTCAAAGCGTCTTACATATCGTTACTTCACAAAATATTTACCTTTTATACATTTCTTTTATACAAAAAGGTAACTCCATGTTGTGCACAATATAATTTGGGAATTTATGAATCTGGGATCTATCAATGTGACCATCTCTTGCTAGAAATTATATCAATAAATTGTAGCAGAAAACAGATAATCCAGTCAAAGTGATCATATATGTGAAAACACTTTGATTAGTTTAGGCATAATGGTGGTTGAGAGAAACCTCAGAGAGATAGTTAGGCTCAAGGGGCCAGCAACAGCAGCAAAGAGGGCCTATGACCCTCTGGCAGACAGCAGCAAGAGAGGAAGCCTAGCTGGGAGGAAGTCCAGGAATAAATGTCACCATGTCATTCTTTTCTTGCTTCTGATTTCTCCTACTAAGTCTGTAGTTGGCCTAAATGAACCCAGAGGGAAGGGAGCCTCTTAGAGTATTTCACTCAAAACATGGAGAGACGTGCCAAGGAGACCAAAGCTGATCTGGGAAGGAGAAGAGAATGCTCCATCTACACCCCTGCTTGCAGCGCCTGTAACATGGAGGGTGCATTTCTTGTGCCCATTGGCTGCTATGAGGAGCTAATCTGATAAATAGTTCAGTGGTGCTCAAGTATTCTCCGGGTCCTCAGCTGACCACTCTGACTGAGACACCATCTTCCCCACCCTGGCTTTAAAACACAATTTGGAAACAAGGAAATTAATGGATGTGGAATAGTTTCCATATTTTGTTCTTTATACTGAGTGTGGTAGCTCACACCTATAATCTCAGCACTTGGGAGGTGGGGACATGAAGATCAAGAGTCCAAAGCCAACCTTAGCTGCAGTTAGTTCAAGGCCAGCCTGGGCTACATAAGACCCAGTTTCTAAAATAAATCATTCTGGTCTTTTGGAACATCAACATTTTCTCTAATCTCTTCCTCCCAACATCATCCCCAAATCCTTGGAAGTCCAAGCTCCTCATCCCTACCTCTAGTGGCATCATGATGACTGCTCTCGGGTCCTTACACACTTCCCCCATACTCTGCAAAATGCTGCAAGAATTTCTTTGGTCATTTAGCCAAGATTATCTCAACAAAATTCTATACCTCCTACCTTCTTGCAAAAATGTGCTGTTTAAAATTAGCCCTCGGAAAATTGTATGAGATTCCTAACACCCTAAGATTTTAACATCCTAGGCCAGCTGAAATTTGCAATGAAATCTTCCATGGCCTGAGGATGGATATAATTGAGCCACAATGGAAATCAACCAGTGTGAGAAACAAAACCTTATAGTCCAGCCTCTGCTCTGCTGAGAGGCTAACCCCCAGGAAGGGCCATCTACTCTCAGAAAAAGGACAGAATTGATTTAGATGCTTCTGCAGACCCACTAAAGGTGACCACTCTATAGCTTTAAGAATTTTCTTAAGAGCCTTGTAATTGGGGAAAATGAACCCAAATGTGAATAAGTTAAAATTTTCTTACGTGTTACCATGGAGCCTGAATCAATTATGAGAGAGAAAAATAACTGCCTTTTCAAAATATTAGCACCATCTTAAGAAAATGAATTTTTGGTCAATGTTTTTTTCAGAGCAACTTTGACATCTTTATTCCTCAGGCTATAAATTAATGGGTTGAGCATGGGCACCACAATGGTATAGAACAGGGAGGACACCTTTCCCTGGTTCATAGGTAAGAGAGAAGAAGGTTTCAGATACATGAATGCCCCAGACCCAAAGAAAAGAGAAACTGCCATGATGTGGGAGCTGCAGGTGCTGAAGGCTTTGGACCTGCCCTCAGTGGAACTGATTTGAAGGATGCTGGCGAGGATGAGGGCATAAGAGATGAAGATAGTGAGTGTGGGCACCCCAATATCAATGCCCACAACGATAAACACTACCAGCTCATTCACATAGGTGCTGGTGCAAGAGCGCTCGAGAAGAGGAAGGATGTCACACATGTAGTGATTGACAAGGTTGTCTGCGCAGAAGGTCAAGCTCACCATGCACGCAGTGTGGGCCATGGCCCCAGCAAACCCCATCACGTAGACACCCAGCAAGAGGAGTAAGCACACCTGAGGAGACATGGTGACCGTGTACATCAGGGGATTGCAGATGGCGACATACCTGTCATACGCCATCGCAGACAGAATAAAGGACTCGGAGACGACAAAGAAAAGAAAGAAGAAGAGTTGAGTCATGCACCCGGGGTAGGAGATGATGTTCTTCTTTAAGACAAAACTCATCAGCAGTTTGGGAGAGATAACAGTAGAATAGCAGCAGTCTATGAGAGACAAGTTGAAGAGGAAGAAGTACATGGGGGTGTGGAGGTGAGCGTTCAGCCCGATCAGGGTGATCAAGCCCAGGTTCCCCGCCACGGTGACCACGTAGAACCCGAGGAACAGAAAGAAGAGTGGCATCTGGAGGCCCGGCTGGTCTGTTAAGCCTGCGAGGATGAACTCTGTCACCGAGGAGTTGTCGGCTGTCATCCTCACTGCATTCTGTGGAGACAAGGAGAAAAGGTCATTATCCAGGGAGGCAGACACCTCTCGAGCTGGGTGTGCACAGGACCCTGGGAGCCTCCGCCTCGGGTGTTCCCTGGAGGACCTCAGGGACTCACCTTTTTAGGTTACACAAATGGGCAATCTCTGGGTAATGTTCTTTCAGAGGATGGAGCCAGCCTATCTGGGCACAGAGTATCCAATTTTCACGAGTCCTACACGGAGCAGAAAGGGAAGGTGGTTTTTCTCAGAGCTCTTGTACTGAGACTCAGGACTTAAGAGACATTTCAGATCATTCACCCAGACTCAGCCACGCACCCTCCCTCCACCCAGAGCAGCAGTGCTGTACCTTGGGTTCAGCTCTTCTCCGGTGGAGGCTGTGGTGCTGTGGATGAGGGACCAAGCACAGACCCTCTACTCCCTCTCTTAATTTTAGTGGCAGAGCTGTCTTTGCTTCTCACAACTCTTCCTGGGCTAGAGAACAAGAGCAGAGCTTTACCCTGAGGTTCTCCAGCTTGCAAGGACGCTGAGCAGTTTTGTTCCTTTGTTTGGAAACCTGGGAACCCTATTAATGTAGAAAGCCTGAGGTTCCCTGAGGATCACAGCCCTGGATGTCAACTTTAAAAAGAAGTGATTATTTTTTGCTTGTTTATACCCTTGATAATGATTAAAAGGGCTTTGGGAAATAAAATATTTGTTCAGGGACTGGGAATGTAGCTCATTGGGTAGATGCTTGCCAAGTAACCACAGAGCTCTGGGTCTCATACTTAATGACACAAACTTGGCTATAGAAGCTCTGGATATGGAAGCAGAATTTGAAAATCAAGGTCATCCTTCATTACATAACAAGTTCAAGGCTCCTGTAGAAAGAAAAAAGAAGGAAGGAAGGAAGGAAGGAAGGAAGGAAGGAAGGAAGGAAGGAAGGAAGGAAGGAAGGAAGGAAGGAAAGAGAAAGACAGAAAGAAAGACAGAGACAAAGAAAGAAAGAAAGAAAGAAAGAAAGAAAGAAAGAAAGAAAGAAAGAAAGAAAGAAAGAAAGAAAGAAAGAAAGAAAATGGGGGAAAGGAGGGGAGGGAAGGGGAGGGGAGAGGAAGGGAGAGGAAGGAAAGTGAGAGAAGGGGAGGGAGGGGAAAGAGGAAGGGAAGAAAGGGGAGGGGAAGTGAGGAGAGGGGAGGAGAAGCATTGGGTCTGGAGAGATGGCTGTCAGTAACATACTTGCCACACAAGCATGAGAAGCTGAGTTTGGATTCCTCAGAACCCACAAAAAATACTAGATGTCTTGGCTCACACCCATAATACCAGTGCTGGGAAGGCAGAAATATGAAATCCCTCGGGTTCACTGGCTAGCTAGTCTAACCAAATCTGTAAGATTTAGGTTCAGCAGGATACCTCAGGGAAAAGAGAGGAGCGTGGCTATGGAAGTCTCTCAGGTTGACTTCTGGCCTCCACATATCCATGTACACAAGAGCATGTGCACCCACACATACACATGTACCCACACACATGCAAACACTCATACACACATCCACACTTAAATACACACATGCAAAGCAGTATTCAATTAATATACACATGCAAAGCAGTGCTCAATTAATATCTACTTAGTAATATGCAAAAATAGCACTAATAATGATAATAAAATATATTGGGCATTTAAGACATACCAAAAGCTATTTTTTTCCAAGAATTATATTCTGACTTCAGCATGCTGGAATAAGATGGCATTTTAAAATACTGCTTCAAATCTATTAAGTCCTAAGAGTGATAGTTAGTTGTCACTAGGCTCAAACAAGGCTCAGAGAGTCTGGGGGCAGTGAGGAGATGGCATGATACAATACCATTTTACAATCACCAGACATGTTCCTTCTGCCTCAAATCAAATGAACTGCATGTTATTATCCCCATTTTAGAGATGAAGTAATTCTCCAAATATTAGATTAATAAGGCCAGATTCATTCCTGGCCCACCTTACTCTGCATTAGGGAGGAGTGGGGAGGGGGATTACCACTGCTTTTAATATCTTCCTATGGAGGATAATAAAACATACAAAGAAGGGTCCTTACCTTCATGGCTCCGACAATGTCTTAGAAAATAGGTTAAAGCACCTGACTAAATAGTGTGAAAGATGTGATAAGATTCAGAAAAGGTGAAAAAAAAGTGCTACATCAGTTGAGAAGGGGTTGTTTAACACATTTATTACGTTTTATTTCCTTATATGGATTGCACAATACTCAGCCCAGAGGAGAAACCAACTTTCCTCTCAGAATTTGAGGGTAACATAGATGAACAACTCCCATCAGTTATGAATACTGTTTGCCAGATTGATGCTGAGCCAGAAACAGCTCTGTGACTTGATTCCCCTTCACCCTGCCAGAATTTGTTTTTCTACTCTTAGTTCTTTGATCTATTTTTAATTCCTCTACCGTGACAAAATTAATCTCTTCGGTGCCCCAGGCTCTCTGAGCCTTGTTTGAGGTTAGTGACAACTAATTCTGACTGTTAAGGCCTCATAGATTTCAAAAGCATTTTAAAATGTCATTTTATCCCAGCTGTACAATTGAATAAGACAATTGCAGTCTTTTAAAAGTGCATGTCTTTCTACCCTAAGGCAGACATAATAAATTAGGATCTCCAGGAGAGAGACTTTATCATCTGCATTTCTCTTCTAAATGTCCCTTTGGTTATCTGTATGTTTAGATAGAGATCAGTGGATATTCAGCAGGAAAACCGAGGTTCTAATTTCCACACAGCTGTTTGGTGGCACAGTCAAAAATAGATCAGGGTTTCCAACCTTGCCAGTTACACTACCATGGAGAAAGCTTAGTTGCACTTTATTTCAGTTGAAATGTAGAGTGCAAATAAAGAGTAAAGTTGGACATGAGACCTGGAACAGTACCCCAGGGCCATACTTAGGAGAGATTCAAATGCCATAATAGCAGACATGCAATGTGAATCCATGGAATATATTGAACAGGGGAGAGGCTGCTCAGATGGTGCTGAGGAAGATCAGTTAATCTAATGGGCAATTCAATATCAATGATTTGATACAAGGGTCCCCCTAAGTGCCATGTCTTAGCTCATGAGTCAGACATGATTAATTAACTTAAAGTACTAGCAATAAGATAAGGAACTTGGTAGGGACTTTCAGAACAATTACTAGGCAAATGGAACAACATGTTTTTTCTAAATGTATAACACTACAAATCTGATGACGTTGATACTGCCTAATAGCTGTACTCCTTCTATCCTCTACTTTGAACACTTTTAAAGTATATTTATTTGTTTGTTTGCAAGAAGAGAGAGAGAGAGAGAGAGAGAATTAATGAGTATGCCAGGGCCTCTTGCCACTGCAAACTCTAGATATATGCACCACTTTGTGTATCTGGCTTTACATGTGTACTGAAGAATTAAATCCAAGCTATCAGGCTTTAACTGCTGAGCCATCTCTCCATCACTACCTTGGTTTTTTGTTGTTGTTGTTGTTGTTGTTTGTTTGTTTGTTTTGTTTTAAAATATTTCCTTTATTTTGCAAGGAGAGAGAGAATGGGTGCTCCATGGCCTCCAGCCACTGCAAATGAACTCCAGATATGTGCACCACTTTATGCACCTGGCTTTACATGGGTACTGGGAAATTGAACATGGGTCATTATCCGGCACTATTTTGAACATTTGTATCAAGCCTCGAGTTCAGGTCACACATCACCCAGCTCTTTACATATCATTGGATATCTTTTATGCTTCCTTTCATAGTGCTTAGCTGTCTGTGGGTTTCTACTGGGGTTATGGCAATAAACTACATCCCGGTGTGGCCAAGCAACACAGCTCCTTTACTGACTGTACCATTGTCCCCTTCTTCCTGCCCTATAGCCACAAAGTGAAATGTATGTCAGAATCCTTTGAGATGCGTGTAGATATAAAGGGATTAGCAGAGTGGATAAGTGTCCACTTCTGTCTGGCTCATCTTCCATGCTTCCATTATCTCAAACAGCCTCAGGGGTGTTGACCCCAAAGTATCCCAGTAAGGTACCAAATAACATATACTTGCATTGATTTTTTCATTCTTTCCTGACTCACTCATGTTCTTCCCTGGGGTCCCTCCTTAAAGTAAGTTACCTATACAACAGGTCTCCAGCATGGGATTTTGTGGAGGCCTCAGTTAAAGTATTCCTCAAGTGGTTTTTGACGTATACCTAAACATAACTGTGCCTTACCCAACCTATTCAGGAAACATCCTCACCTGGAGTAATTTATTTCATGTCACAAAACTAAATATAAATCACTGAGTTCATTAATTACCTAAATTTCACACTATGGAGGAATTTTGTATCTTGAGCATGCTCTATCGAAATGTCATAGCAATAAAATCACAAATCATCATCAGCTCACATCCCAATTAGAATGAACACCACCACTTATGGCTCTTTACCCTTAGATGCCCTGCAGTCCTCTTCATAACTAATGACCATTGTTGTGCTATTACATTCATTGTGATATCCAGATCCCTCCAGGACTGACAGATGGCAAGCAGGTCGATTCACTTTTATATCTTTAGAAACAAATGTAAAGCCTTAATATCTGACTCTCAACATCCTTAACTGCAAAATAGGGGGAAAATTGATCCTGGGGTTGGGGTGAGAGCCAAATTAATGTGAGAAAACAGAGGAGCCTGTGGAGAGGCTAACGCACAGAGGAGACCTGGTAAATGTAAAAAACACACTGAAACAAACACAAAATATATGTGACCAAGGGAGGGAGTGGGACAGTCTTGCTAAAAGCAAAGGGGCACGAGAAGAGAAGAGGGAGGCTACCAGGGTCCAAGAGACTTTGAAACAATGCTTGCTTCTTCAAAACCTAAGTCCCATCTGTCACATAGCCTAATCCTCAAAGAGTATCACGGTCCTTCACTCCTGCACTCTTTCCTGCTTCCTGACCACCATCGATGCATCATTGTCCAATAATCTGGGTCTGCCTCACCACAGAAACCAATTTATAAAACTGAGTGAAGTTTATTTTACTGGCGGTCTTCTTTTTTTATGTATCCACTTCTTGTTTCAATACAAATCCCTCTTCCTCAGACATGCACAGTTCTGATGTTGGCTCTCTTTTCCATTCTTTCTCCAGAAAGATCTCATAAATCCATTAGTGCATCATCTTCTGAAGCTCACAATTTGCACCCTCCTTGAGTCGGGTTTCTGAAATAAAAACAAAATCTTTCATTTTTTATTTCTTCTTTTGTTTGATAATACATATATCACATATTTCAATCATATTAACCCACTCTCTTATCCCCCTCCTGCTCCAGATACACCACTTTGAAGAAAAATCTTTAGCCAAAGAAATATAAATATAAATATATGCACTCTAGTACTCATGTGGAGAAGTCGGGTCAAGAGAGGATGACTAGACAATGGGCTCATGCTCAATATCATGTTAGCAGGTGCACTTAGCAAGCTGGTTATAATCCCTGTGTCAACCATATATTTGCACATGTACCAGTGCTCTCTGTTCCCCATATATGGAATCTATTTCAGTCACTACTCAGTAACAAGAGGCCTCAAGTATAAATCTCACACTTAGAAATTTGTCACTTTCTTTTTTAATATTTACTTGTTTATTTGAAAGGGATGGAAAGACAGAACGAGAGAGAG
>PVHP010026543.1:0-24519 GCA_004024765.1 Zapus hudsonius | reverse complement strand
AGAAGTTCCAGCAGAGGTAGAGTTGAATCAGAAGGAATCCAGTATTGCTGGCCCATCATGCAAAGCAGTGAGCTCTTGGTTCAGGGAAAGACACTGACTCATTGAGAAAGTTGGAGAGGGATTGAGTTACATGCCCCATGTCAACCTATGGCCTCTGCATGTATCCACATGGCACACACATGCACTCAACCCCTACAGAGCATGCACATGTTCAGACTCAACACATCCATGCACACACATGCAGAACAAGAGAAGACCTAAGTAGCCCTGTAGGATCTCTTTTCAGCAAATTATGACGTCTTCCCCATTGAAGCACATGGTCATGGCCTTACAGTTCTTAATGAATTTTGAAAGACTGATTCACAATTTCTATGTCCTTCACATAGTTACTCAACAAAGCCCATTCTGCTCACAATTAAACGTTCCTTTTTTGAAAGGTCTTGTTGTGTAACCAAGGTTAGCTTTGAACTTTTTTTGCAGCTCAGACTGGTCTTAAAGCTGACTTCTTCATGCCTCTACCTCTTGAATACAGGAGTACATTGAGCCACATAACTCATCTGCTTTCTATACCTAGTCTTTTTGGACACTCATACAATATTACATATATGTTTGTTTTTATCTTGTAAATCTACAAATTTGTGTAATCAGTCTTTCCATCAAAAGCAGTTCCTACTATTAACATTCAGATTCAAGGTACCTAAAATATAATTAAAGTAGAGCATGATGTAATGTAATGTGAATATAACCTCAGGACAGATTCATGTTCACTTCTGATTATTAAGTGACATTTTACTTTCTGGTTAAAGAAAAAGGGTTAAAAACCAGTTAATTTGAGGAGTTAATATTGATTGATTATACTACATATCCACTGGGCAAATTTTTTGGAGGTCTTCACAATGAGAAAGATACATTTTAGTAATAGTCGCCTAAGTGAAAATCCCATGCAAGATGGTGTATTTTAAAATATTCAGATTTGAATTATCCAAACATTAAGACACCATTTCTCAATTTAGCTGCTATTTCTTATTTAGTATCAGAATTTCAATAAAAATTATGTGATGTGGTTGGTTACTTGGGCATCTTTATCCATATATGAGGCTTATGGGAAAAATAAAATTATTTTTCTCAGAGTTGAAAATTAAAATATTTTTGTGAGAATTTCATATGCTAGTTTTTCACAAAACATGTTAATAATGCTATCAATCCTTTTTGGAATCAACAAAATTACTCAACATCTTATAATACTCCGTTTAGCTCTTTTCCCAACTGAATTCTCACAGTTACAAGGGATCTGCTTTAGTATTAAGACTTTACTTTCGTTACTTGAGTCAGTCAATGATGTTATTGATAAATCATGATTTTCTATTTAATAACTTTAAAACCATTTTCCTAAATAATTTTTGAACAAAGCATTGGGAAAACATATTCAAATGTTTTATCCCCCATATGAATTACATTGTGTATAATTCATACCCAGTCATAGTTCAACACAATTAAATTTGATTCAAAATGAACTAGTGAATTCTTTTAAGGAGACACAAAATCCACACAATCATAGTAAAATAGAGCAAAGATCCCCAGGTTTTCATGCTGTTCTGAGCCAGCACTGAAAGTGATCCTGGATGTGCCCTAGTCTGTATCACTAAGGAAATGGAACATCTAGTTCTCAATATTTTACAATATTGAGATTTGATCTGGGTCATGAAGTATAATTAGAATTTGCCAAGTGCAGAGAGATAAGGAAATTCTACAAGAAAAAATGTATAATAAAAACATGAAATAAAACTAAAAGGGAAATAATAACTAATCTCTTACATCTAAAGATGGCAAAGTTAAAAAATGTAATCAGATTTCCCTAGGGTAGATCTTATTGGCTCACACTATAACTGCAGCTTCTGGACCTGGGGGAGACCATCAACAGCTTTTAAATTCGACCAAATATTCTACTCAGTGAGGGGAAGCCTGTGACTGGAACTGGGGAATCATTGTGATAGGCACCGGATCCTGTACTCTTGGGCTCTCAAGAAAAGATGCGCTATGGGACCGATTGACAGGGAGGCTACTAAAAATAGAATCTAGGTAATCCAGAATTGTGTCTATTTGTTAACCTAGACTGATCTCACTCTCCGATGGAGATTGTGTTTGTAGTTTTTAGGATGCAGCGAGAGAGTTGTGGGCCATCTAACCCTACCAAAAGACTGTAGGCCGA
The DNA here is from genome assembly GCA_004024765.1 of Zapus hudsonius. Taxonomy (NCBI): domain Eukaryota; kingdom Metazoa; phylum Chordata; class Mammalia; order Rodentia; family Dipodidae; genus Zapus; species Zapus hudsonius. Next base: position 22,310 of record PVHP010026543.1, on the reverse strand, counting down.
TAGCAGAGATTCTCGCAAGAGATGAGCCACCACAGTCATACCATGGAGGATCCATATGGAGCCCCGCAGAGAATGACAGGATGAACAAGGGACCCACAGCCACAGCCATTCAATCAACACAGGATAAGCCAGTGAGACAGAAACCAAAGATTTTGACACAAAGACCCCTAAGCTCAGAACCTTAAAGCAGCCTTAATACTCACCCACCACGACTCAGGGAACTGAGCGGAAGAGGGGGCGGAAAGATATATATAAAAGAAAATAAATAATAAATATTTTTTTAAAAAGGATGTTGAATCAGGAGGATCAAGAGTTCAAGGTCATCATTGCCTTCAGAGTAAATTCCAGAACACCCTTGTCTACATGAGACTCAGAGGCATAAACAACAACAACGATAAGACGGACCATGGATAAGCAATGAAAAGAAAGTTAAAAGTATTCAAACAAAACCTCAAAGACAACAATAATGTATAAGGAAATACCCTTATTTGTCTTCTGTTCCTGAAAGGGAAGGCATTAATAAGTTGCATAGTTCCATTCATAAATAAGTATAAAGTTAAAGAGTAATACACATTCTCTTTTCAAGGTAGACAATTATTAATTAAAATGAAACACTAAAGTTTTGTAGCAAGCACAGATTTTCAATTTTAAAAATGTAACAACCCTAATCCTACCTTCAATTCAACCTATCAAATGCCAACTATCTCTCCCATATGGCTTATTTCTAAATCTCTATCTTTTGCACCAAAACATTAAATTACACATCATATATTTATAAGCTTTTACTCAAATCAGCAGGCTCAGCCTTGCAATTCCAAATGTTCCGGGTTTGGTTCCCCAGCACCCATGCAAAGCCAGTTGCACAAAGTGACACATGTCTCTGCACTTTGCAGTGGGAGAAGGCCCTGGTGTGCCCATACTCCTGCTCTCTATATCTGCCCCCCTCTTTCTCTCAAATAAAATAAATAATATATTTTTAAATAAATAAAATCTGCTTGACATGGTTGAAATAGAGCAGCTTTTTCTTTTTCTTTTTTTTTTCATTTCTACTCTCATCTTAGTCTGTTGAAGTAGGAATGTGGTAATAGAGACTAAATAATGACTCCTTCCAGAGAAGATCAATAGACTTGTCCTTTCTATGTCATGATGATTTAGAGAGAAACTGCTCCTTTAAAAAAGGAAGTTAAGATATTTAAATAGAATATTTCTTGTGTTTTCCAAATTAAATTTCTACCTTTCTTTTGGAATACATCAATGTATAATTTAGTTTTTCATAACATAAGCAAGTATGATAATCACAAAGTATCTTTTCCTCAAAATTTGTATAGTACATAGTAATATTTAGCATATTATATAGTTTTGCAGTGTATGAAGTTTATAAAACATCCAAATAAGCAAGGTATCATCTAAATAGTATTTTTTAATCAGCCATTTTTGATACCTTAAAATGTTAAAGATATTTTGTTCAATCATCATTCTAAGGGTTCTTTTTTAGTGATCCAAAAATATCATTCATTAAGTCTTCAGAAAGGCTGAGGATATGGCTCAGAAATTAAAAGTATTAGCTTACAAAGCCTAGCAACCAATATTTGAAGCCCCAGGACCACAGAAAGCTAGATACACAAGGTGGTACATGCATCTGGATTTCACTACCAGTAGATGCCCTGGTGAACACATCAACCCCCCTTATGCCCTACCTCACTCCCACTCTTCTTTCATAAATAAATACAAATATTAAATAAGTAAAAGATATTCCCAACTTGAGAATTCTATAATGTATGTGTTTGAAATACCATTGGCACTAACATATCCATTGGTTCCTCATAAATGGATTCAAATATCTGATTAAAAATAGTTAGAATTAAAATATTCTGTGTTGAACACTTACAGATTTGCTTTCTTGCCATTATGCTCTAAACACTACTCGTTAACAATTATTCTTATAAAGTTAGTGAATATTGGAAGTATAGAAATGAATTATTCAGGAAAATGTGAATACCTCATATACCAGTGTTACACCATTTTATATAAGGAACTTGAACATCCTGGATTTTGGTACCCTTAGGAGGTGAACAATTTACCAACAATACAAGATGTCTATAATTATATGTAAATAAAAACAATTGATTTTCTGTTTAAAAGTTATACTTCTCTTTATGAATTTTCACATAAACAAAATATTTTCAAAAACAGTCTACTTAAAGTGTTATTGGATTTTTATAATTTTTTTTAAATTTCTTTTTTAGAAGAAACTTTAAAAAACATCTGGGGTAAATTTTAGAACCACGGACGTGCTCTGTATCTGACTGATATTAGATCTCTTTACCACATTAACTCATGATAAAAGGATCTAAGAATGCCATACAGAGTTATTTTTTGTGAAACTTACCAAGTATATCCGTTTATCAATAGGAACAAAGGTTTTAAAGAGAGAGAGGAAACATGATTTCAAGGCCACTGAAGTTAAACAATACATATTTAGATTAACTCTCTGCTGGATATTTGAAAATGCAGAAGATTTATTTCTAACTCTTCATGCTCTGGGAAAATCTGGCCAATCATAAATTCAGAATACACAGCCATAAAAAGCAGGAAAATAACATTAAAAATAAGTATCAACCCTTAAACTGCAACAAGAGGGATGCAGATGAGATATGAAAGAAACAGTTCTTCCTCTCATTAGAGCAGTTAAACAGTAGAATAGGCTATCATGGATGGTCTCTATAGACTCTTCTCTGAAACACTGTTAATATCTGAAAGACAGTCATTCATCTTGAAGGGTTGAGGTACGTCCTATCTGCAGGAGGGTGAAGGACTCCATGATCTCCGAACTTTTCTGCCACATTCTACTAGTTATCAGCCACTCAATTTATTTATCCAAGAAACATTTTGATTGAATTGGAATCAGCAATTTTAAACATTAAATATTTATCATTTTTTCATATAAGGAAACCACATTGAAAATATATAGATCATAAATTAAAATGATTGTATGTGTGAGCAAATAATTCTATTTAAATCTTTCTGATAAAGAAAGAATAAATTTTGGAGAAAATTTAAATTTTCTCACATTTCAACATTTTATTGGAAAAGCAGATAGTTCTGAGAAGTATGGCACACATATTACTTTTAGTGACTACAAGGGTTATAAGAAACTTATTGGCAATGTATTTTTTTTACTTTCTGTATTACTTATGTATGATGTCAGTAGTTAGCCTTCCTTCTTCACAATATTCCATTTCACACATAGAAACGTTCATTTCTATGCTTGACATTGGATGAAATTGCAAGGAAAATAATTTACACCAATCAAAACAGCAAAGTGTCAGTGAACAAATATGCACATAAAGTAGAGAGTGTCAATGGAGTTAAGAAGCTTCACCTCACTCCTTTCTTTTGAGTCTCTCTTGAGGCCCTCAAGGTAAGTCTACCACCCCTGTACTCACTCTTTTAATTTTAATTTTTGTTTATTAGAAACTATTGCATGGACACTTTCCTCTTCGAACTGAGTTATCATGTATCATAAATTGAAAAAAAAACAAGGAAAGTTTAATGTAAGGATATTTCTATAATGACTTACAATGTTTTTTCTTAAAGAGAAAGCTATTTGTAAGCCTCTTTAAATTCATTTCAGCATATGATCTTGTATAAATAATACTATTCCAGAAAAAAATTACCTCAGAAGTCTTTTCCCAACCTTTTTTGAATATTTATTCATATTTTTTATAAGTGTGCACAAAAAGTGACTTGGGATAACTCAGGGGATGATTATACCTAGGTTTTACAGATATCAAATACATTATGGAAATAATGTTTTAGAAATCAAAGCACCTCCAGCTGAGTGGCTTTATTTATAGGATGTTGTAGCTTAAGACAACAAAATGCAAAATAAACCAGATTTCCCTGACCTTCCTCAGAGCTAATCATGAAAAGGAAGATTTTGAAGAAAAATTTCACCCAGTTAATCAGTAGTCAAACAGAGGATTTTGAATCAACTTAAACGATGCCTAGCAACTGTCTGGAGTATGGATGATGCACTGGTCCCTTGCTCATCTCCAGTTCTTAGTTACAGAAACAAAAAAACCCTGTGAGAAGATGATTTAGTTCTGTTCTCCACTTTTCATTTAAACACTCATTTCAACATGTTTAGTCAAAGTTGAATTACTGATCAACAATTATTACATTCATCCTTACAAATCAATAAATAATTCTTCCACACTTTGACAACTTTACTGGGTTGGATTGTTAATAAGAAAGAAGTTGAATAACACATTAAGTTAAATTAAACTCATCTAAAGACTGCAATGATTTTTACAGTTATGCCTGAGGATCATCTACAAATGATAATTGAGTGAACTTTGGCTGCAGTTTTCATGTAGACTATTGTAAGTTTTAATTTTCTCTGTTGAAATGTTTAATTGACAAAATCAAAAGTAAGTCAGCAGAGGGCTCATGGCAGGAACTAGCCACACTCCCAAGATTTTTACTTTTCTTCTTCATCTTTTTTCTCTCTCTCTCTTTATTGTTTTGTTACCATAGTAAAACAATAGAAGTGAACTTTCCCTGAACTTTTCCCTTAAAGGCCTGGGTCCAGGTTGACCCAGCCAGGCAAGTTGGAACGTGATACCATCAAGCCCAGGGCTGCTAAAGCAATCAGGTTCAACGACCATGTATGTTCCCTAATGTCATTCTGCCACAAAGCCAAGGCAAAAGCAAGCTATTTCTAGCCAAGAATTTCTTTCTATTGTTTCAAAGACTAATTCAATGGGCTAAACGTGCATAAAACATGAGACAAGTGGTAATTGACAAAAATATACGATTGTTCTCTTATAATTATATCAACACCAAAGCTTATTTATAGATAAGGTCTAATCTCGCACACAAAACCCCCCACAATATAAAGCTTCTCAAAATATTAATAAAGAACAGATGTTTCAAATCATAATAGATTTAGGTGATCTTACATTTTAAAATCTCATGGTAACCTGTCTTAAATTGTAACATTGTGCAAGAAAGTTTTCATGGTTGCCACAGGCAATGAAGTTCTGAAGACACAATTGATTAAATCCACAAAGTAAAATATTTTTCTTTCTGCAACTGCAGCATGGTGAAGAATTGAAGGGGAAAGATAGGCATCATCCTACCTCTGTTGTTCAAAAGTATTCTTGCTTTTGAGCAAAAGAGGTGCATTAGCATATCTACTTTAAATTCAGTCTTCAAAAACTTGTTTCGTTATAGACAAATCAGTTTCTAAAATAGAGACTATATCCAGAAACAATTATTGATGTAAATATATTTTCTAATATGTGTATTTTTCTACATATTCATAAATATGTATTGTGGATGTCCATTAGATTCAGCCTATTTACAACTCCTACAGTAAAGTATGAAAAGTCTGTAATGATGATATAATAATAAATTATTCTGTCATTGCCTTAGATTTATAAATGATTATCACATATTAGTCACTCTAAATGTGTCTACTAAAGCTTCAATTCTTAACTAAATGCCCAGTACCTCCTGAATATTATTCCATACAAGTTACTGTATAGTAACATTTATTCTAAAAGATTCCAGTTCTAGTAACTAGTAGAGTTGATTCATGTGGATTAAATCTGTATCATACTGATAAATGACAAAGAATCACAATTTGGTCCCATACATGAAAGGAGTTCAATACACTAACATTTTTTAAAAAGGATAGTTATTAAAAATTAAAAATGAAGGCTGCAATCAAAAATTCTCCTTAAGATTGACCTTTTACATACAACTTCACATACACTCATACACATATTTCAACACACCACAACCACACAATGCAGAAAAATAAAATTCTGAGCTTATTTTGTTATATCATGACAGTTTTAAATATTAAAGAGTAAGGTCACTTTGCCATGGATCAAAAGATAGGAACTGTCATTTATCAAATGTCTGTCCTTGGCAAGCAACTTAGCCTTTTTGGGATTCACATGTTTCCAGATAAAATTATAAAATCTGAAGAAGTCAAATGAACTAATATTCTTACAGTATAGTCTGAAGAGAATATGAAGGGCTGAGATGAGTGATTTTGCAATGTTGAGAAATACATCACTCCCTATTAAAAAGGGAGTTCCTACATCATACAATTACCTTCATCCCACTGTGAGCTATTGTCCTGCCTGCATGCGGTCTGATTTCTCTGAGTAGATGTTTAATGAAAATTTTACTAATTGTCCATGTCCATGATATCCACTAATTCCAAAAGTAATTTACTGGTAAGTATTAAGTATGTGAATGAAGACTATTTTCAATAAAAAGAGGATATGAAATAGACTGTTATGTAAAAACCCAACTCGAAGTCTAGTGAGGAGATCAATAATTTGTATGGAAGGACCTTCCTTGGTTATCCTTAAAAGTTACCAAAAATTCTCATTCTTAAACCAAAAGTTGATAACCCTCAAACATAGAAATGAAAATGATTTCTAATTTTTCCAAAGATTACAAGAAATTTCTGAGAGCACAGATTTTTTTGTTTGTTTGTTTGTTTTGTTTTCTTCTAGATTCCAAATCTACCTTCCCAAATTGTGATTGTACGACATGGACTTTCAAGCTCACTATAAGGTGCCTACTGTAAAGGTCTCCCCGTCCACCTCAAACCTGCCTCTCATTTCCAGTGGACTCACATCTTCATAAAACACCACTGGTCTTCCTCCCAAAGCAGGAGCAGGAAGCAGTTCTGGTTCTCCCTCTCCCAGGGTTCTTTCTGCTTCTCAGTTCAGTGACCACCAGCATTTGCTCATTCTGCCCCTGGCCTATCTCACCTCATTCCCGCCTGCATTCTTTCCCACTACCTTATCTCAGGTCCTTTCCTGTCTATTTCTGTAGCTGTTGATAATGGCCAAACTGATCATTTCAGAAATTATATCTTAATACCTTCAATGGTTTGGGGGAAAAAAATCTACCAAATTTCTTATCATAGATTTTAAGACTGTGAAAATCTAACACCTCAGTTCCTTCAGGTATAATTTCCCATGACCACCATCCTGGCTCATGGCTGGGGCCTAATTTCTTTGAGATATTCATGCTTTGCAGAGTTTCAGACTTCAACTTGGAATAGTCTTTTCCTTCAATTGTCCATAAGAACCCTGAACCAAGTCTCCTCAGCTTTTACCCTAATCTCTCTGCATCCATACTGCTCAACAACTTCGCTCTACTTACCTAGAGCCATGGAATATTCTATAAATCATATCATGTTAATATAACAACTGTGTATCATTTATGTTTGAGAACACAAAGCCTTTTAATACAGAAACTATACTTTATATGTTTCCTTTTCCTCAAAATTCATGCTTGCAAAAGTAGTAAGAAAATACTAGATTTTCTGCACAAATTGACAAAAGGAGAAATTCATTATTTTCAAAAAAGTGTATATCATGCATACAACTCAGAAAATATTAAAGTATTAGAATAGCTGTTCCAAAAAATACCATTCCATTTTATATAAGGAGAAATTATATAAAATATTATTCTTTTAAAAACATTTCTATTTTCACTTAGTAGTCAATTGTATTATGTATGTACATACTACAAATTTTAAAATACAAAATAAACCAAAGCAATATAATATAGAATCTTATAGGCAATAAAATTTTAGTTTAAAATGTTCTTGTATGTCAATCAAATATTAAAAAAAATATTAAGTCATCATTGCCCTTTAAAATCCTCTCAAGAAGAATTCCCTAATTGTACTTTCACTTTATCTCACTGTACCAGTGAGTAAATAAATTAACAAAATAGCTTTTATCACACAGAATAACCTTTTAACTGAGGGATTATCTGTGGTTTATTTTTCATTTCTTTCAGTGCAGATAGCAGTTCATGCCTCATTGATTAGTTTGCTAAGGTGGTGACCAGAAATGAAAACAGTCTCTCAGATATTGCAAGGGACCTCTGTGTGTGTGTGTGTGTGTGTGTGTGTGTGTGTGTACTACCACACACATACGTGCTCACACACACGTGCTCCATTATGCACAAAGACACGTTCATTCTATGCCTGGAATTTAGTTTCTAAGATGCAAAGTATCATGACTTATAAATTATATTTATATTAGCCAATGCTTAGATGTAACTGCATCTCTGAGGTGTCTCACGTATGTATATTTTATGTGTCTTCATTATATTTAAGATTTCTATAAAACTTAGATTAACTTTCTCTTTTATAACTCTAAGGAAAAGAAAAAGTGAAGTCAAAAGAAATTTTAAAAATCTAGTTTTCTACACAAACTTTACATTCAAGGAGGAATTTAGTGGCAATCTTGATTGGACATATCACTAAGCTTACCAAGATCTTTGCATCTAACACTACTTTCCTTTCTTTAGTTAAAATAAATCTGGAGTTATTCGTTCAATCAAATTTTAAAACAGAGAAATTGCATATATCAAGCAGAATGATTCATATACTACTGCATATCCTGAGTCAGGAGCATGCCCTATTCTGTCATTGTCAGTTGGTTGCCAGGAATACAGTTGAACTCTACTCCTGTATATTTGAAAACACCACTGATATCCTACCATACACTTAGAAAACAGGAACTACAGGTGTGAAGGCTTAAAAACCAAAAATAAATAAATAAGCAAAGAGCCAATCAGGTCTTACAAAGAAAGCAAAAGCATTAGTTTGGGGGTTAGGAGGAAGACAGTAGGAACCTAAAGACATTTAATAATAGGTAACTACATCAAAGACATGTTAAGTTGATTTCTTTAACATGTGAACTCCCAGAGGAAGGGCTCAGAATTTTTGTTATATGTAAGGGAAGGTTACCTAACAAGCAAGTGAGTAACTTCAGCAAGATCTTTTGTCATCCATCGTCAAAAGGAAGTTATAAAATATATTAGAGTAACTACACAAAGGATAACAGGAACATAGACACATAGTTGTTTGTAGTTTTGTTATTATTAAGTTCTCTTTTGAATCTGAAATGCTATTATTCCTCTCACTGCACTCTGCCTCTAAGTTTGCTGAATTATGAATTCCAATGATTTTTTCTATTTCATTTGTTTGCTCTTCATTAATTGATAGTTATTTCTTCAGACTCTTCTGTTACTCTGAAAATTGACTGTTTCATCAACATGTCCATTTGCCAACCACAATACTCATTGCTTTTATAATAAGATTCATCAGTCAATAAATTTTGAGTAATAGCCAAAATAAGCTTTAGGAAAATTACAATTTGATAGTGTTCATGTCTCACTTCCAATGGAGTTTCCTTTCTTGGCATTCTTCTTCCTTCCAGGGACACTGAAGTCAGTACCTCAGCCATCTCAACTTTTCAGGATTTTGCTTTTGACAATCTACTGGACAGTGCAAGAATTTAATTGATAATTAAGTTTAAAAGCTTAAATTATGGACAGATCCAGTATGCGCACCTAGGAAGTACCCCAGTGGGTAGGGGACAGAAAGGAGTGAAATGAGGACACATTCACAAGATTTGCTCATCCAATGTTTATACTTATTCATAATAAAGATATTTAAATTTTTAAAGCTTAAATTATGAGTATTTGCACTTAAAAGCAGTTCCTTCTATAGGAATGCAACCTCTGATGTTATTTCTTAAGTACAGAAATAAATGAAGCCTTTCTTGGGCACCTTTGGAAGGTGGTCTTTGACCTGCACCATTATAATGGCTTGTTTAATCTCAGTATCTGCTGCTTCATGGAAAACCATTGGTCCCACGCCTAATAGTGGTATCTTTTCTTGTGGCTCTTCAGCCTCCTTGCCAAATTAGCACCCCATATTTTCATCATTTTATGCCCTGTTGTATTCACATTAAACTGTCATATACAAAGAAGAAGAAAAATTTTAACCGTGACAGGTTAAATGCTCTCTCCTAGTACTTCTATACTATCTCATAGATCTCATGTTTCCTAAAACTTGTGTTATAAAATATTTAAAGGTATTTTCCTACAAAGTCCCTTAATTTCATCTAATGTTTGATCTCTGTGTTTATTTTTTTCTTTAGTCATATATTCAATAGCATTAATTAAGAATATTATGTAGTGGGGAAGAATTGTGATTGAAAGTGGATGAAAAGAAAGACAGCAGACTATTAAAAAGATGCCTTCAGATTAGAAGGACAGAAAAACCTCCTCAAAGATAAGCCTTGAATATTACATAGTTATCAGTTATGAAGTAATGAGATGGAAATGTGCTCCTAAAGAGACCAAGGAGTATTAAGGGTCTGATGCAGAGAGGAGCTTTGCCTGTTGAAGAAACCAATGGAAATACAAGGAAAGGTAATGTGGTTAGAATAGGAAAGAGAGAGAAAGAGAAAGAGAGAGAGAGGCTTCTGCAATAATTCTATGGACCAATCAGTAATAGCATATTTTTAAGTTCTCTTATTAAGTTTGCAATGGATTTCTATGTATACACAATCTTTCCTCCTCTATATTACAAACACTCTCTGTCAGGCACGAAACATACCTTACTACTTTATTTTCAGAAATAATGTCTAGTTCTAGGCTCAGCCCATAATCATCTTTAACACATAGTGTGTTTGATTAACTAAATTAAAATGTAATGTAAATGGAATCCATGCACTTAAAATTCCAAAGTACTCCACAGTGTTTAAGCTTTCAGATTCTATAAAGAATATTCTTAGTATTTTAATGAAATATGAATCCCTTTGCTTGTTAACTAGTTCTTGATGAAACTGTAGACTAGGATGCATTTCACAAACGTTTCTATCTTCTTCCCTTTGTCCATGTTTTACTGTCTATATGGAAGATCAAGATCAACTTACAGGTAATATGTGATATATAATAGCAATCATGTTTTCTGAACTTTCTTTATCAGGAGGAAATATGAAGTCTATAATCACAGGCTCATTTTCTTGTATTCATGAGTTAATATCAAGCAGCTATACCTAAATTTGTCAGAATGTTCCTACACTTGGATAAATATAGCTGCTATCACATAGGAGAAAAATATGTATCCAATATGTAAAAATATTTCTTTCATTTCCTGATCTCAGATTCTCATATATTTCCTGTAACAATGTAGAACAAATAACAATAATTGAAAAAAATAGTAAAAAATTATCTACAAGTATTTAGTAATAAATATAACACAGATTATATATATATATATATATATATATATATATATATATATATATATATATATATGGGTAAAATAATTTTTCAGTTTTAGATCTTCTTTCCACACATTAATACAAATCAGTAACAGCTAAATGAAGACAAAAACAGAGCCAATCTCATTTTCCCTTAATATTTTCACTATATTTGCAATATAAAGAAAAATATATAGTTTACATTTGTGTTTATTTGTTGATATCAGAAAAATATCAGATATTTTAATAGTATTTTTATCCATAATAAAAGAAAAATTACATCAAATAGAATAGAAACTATTTAGAAATAAGGGATTCAGTGGAGGGGGGATTTGGGAGCTAGAAAAGAGAGGATGGTGGAAGGGATTATAAACATGGATTATTGTTGATATTTATGGAAGATGGTAATAAAAAGTGTTTTAAAAGTATTCTAGAAAAAGAAATGCAATATCTGTTTTAAAAATAGCATTTAGAGGGCTGGAGAGATGGCTCAGTGGTAGAGGCATTTGCCTACAAAATCTAACAACCAGGATTTGATTCCCCATTAACCACATAGAGCCAGATGAACATGTTGGCACATTCATCTGGAGGACTTTGTAGCTGCTATTTTTCTGCTTTTGAATAAATAAATAAACTAGTAAATAAATAAATTAGTAAAAAGTAGTATTTAGATTAAAAGTTTTAAATATCAAATTAAAGGATTTTACATTTTGAATGGCGTTTCAACAACATTTAAAATTGAATATATATATATATATATATATATATATATATATATATATATATTCAATATATATATATATGACCTAATAAACCTTTTGAATACTGCATCTATTATTTTTGTTATATGGATAATGTCAGTGTTGTAGTCAGCCACATTCCACTGGGATGAATCTACAAACCAGGCAGTTTATGGGAGGAAAGATTTATTGAGGCCATAGATCCAGGGGAAGTTCCACGATTGTGAAAGATGTTGGCCCCCTTTCACAAGTCCAAGCAGAGAGAGAAACCCATCACCAATACCACACACACAGAACAGCAAACAGGCAGTGGACAAGGGAAAGAAATTCCCTTCCCCTTTATATAGCCTTAAGTTAGGGTCTTACAACATTTTCCCATAATTGTTGGCTTCCTGGGTCACTGGAATTTGTTTAATTGTAGCTTCCCTGAACTTCCATACATCCTGCCCCTTACTGCCAGGCTGCCTTCCTGTGAACATCCTCAGAGACCCACCCAAGATTACAAAAAGGTCAAGTTGACAACAAAATTTAATCATTGCATTTAGGAATTATGTTCATATGTAATAATAGGTTTACAACTAAAACCTTAATATATTTCACTTCATTAATCATTACTCAAATACATTTGAAAAAGTATTACATATGTCATTAGCTCTAAATGAGTTTTTATTTGATAAAGATGTTTTAGATATAGGATGAAAATCAACTTAATTGCTTCTCCTTAAAGCTTGTGAAGCTTGATAACTCTGTAAATTTCCGGAGATTTTATTTATTTCATTAAAAGGCATAAAACATCTTGTTTCCTACAGGAAATTATAAAACACCCCATTGTAAATATTATAAGATGAAATATAAGCTAGGTCGGCTGGAGAGATGGCTCAGCAGTTAAGGTTCTTGCCTGCAAAGCCTAATGACCTGAGTTCAAGTCTCCTGTACCCATGGAAAGTCAGATGCACTAGTATCTACAGTACATTTGCAGTGGCTGGAGGCCCTGGTGTGGCCATTCTCATTCCCTCTCTCTTTCTCTTCCCCCTCTCTCTCTCTCTCTCTCTCTCTCTCTCTCTCTCTCTCTCTCTCTCTCTCTCTCTCTCTGCTTGAAAATAAAATTTTTAATAAAATAAATATAAGCTCATCTTGGTGGTTCACGCCTGTCATGTAAGAACTTGGGAAGCTGAGGAAGAGGGTAGCCTGGAGTTTTCCACCTCAGACCAATAAAACCCTTGTCCAAATAAATCCAGCAAAAAGAAATATACCTAGCCTCATATACACAAACTTGTAAGGATTCCCAAATTCACGTACTCATGACTAAACTATACCCAGTACTGAAGGAGTATTTTTCTTAAAAGTTTTCTTGAGGGAACTTGAAATGTGGGATGCGGGTTACTCCAAGATAATAATACTTGATAAATATCTCAGTGAGCATGACTAGAAAATTTTATGCATTGAAAATGATCCCAATGTAGCAATATGTCATTATCTCACTTATTTCATCTTCTAGAAACAAGAGCTCTGAATATGTTGACAAAGACCTGAATACCCCTCAATAGCCCTCAGATTTACAAAGTGCTGAATGAGTTTTGGAGTTTAGTCAGGATTGACAGGTTTTAAGCCTCTGCTTGTTAGTATGACATCAAAGTCCCTAGGTTTGGTGTCTACATTCATAGTATGGAGATTAAACTCAATAGTCCTGGCAAAACAACTACAATGAATTGGAAGGTAGGACTTCATAAAGGGACAAGAATACTGGGTATCTCTGTGTCCTTGGGAGCAAGGCTTAGGGTTAAAATACAGTCTTTATGCAGAACCTCTGCCAAAGGTTCTTCCAGGATGAGAAAGGCATTTCTGTAAATGAGATGAATACTTCCAGATCTCTTATCAGCTTTCTCTGTGGATTATCGTACTGAAACCGGAAAATAGCTATGCATTGATCTATCTTAGATAAAATGAAAGCTACTAAACTGTGTTTTAGGGAACATGTAACACCAGATAATAGGTGCTATGCTTTAAGACATTTTATAGCTTCTGGCAAAACACAAACCATGTAAGCGAAAATATTGAAAACCAGTTATAAATAATCTTAGCTACAAGACTGACAAACAATTGAAAACCTGTTTGGTACTATTTGACACTGTAAATAAATTAAAATTGTTTTTACTAAGCTATTTGTGCAAAATGAAATCTATCTTATATTCTTTACATCAGTCCTTATGTTTTTTATGACTAAATAGTAAATTATCTTTGCCTCAATTATTATTACTTTCTTTTTAGAATATTTTGATATGTAGTAACTATTCTCAGGCTAATGGGAGGTGTGTTTTCCACATGGAAAATAATTCGCAGGTTTTCACTGAGACCTTGGATAAACACAAATATTAGTTTGCAGCTATTGGAGAACTATGTTAAGCTTGTTAATTTTCTAGTAAAGATAGCAATATGAAAATAATTGATGAAATAATCTAACATATGTTTTGTAAAGGAAAAGAGTTACATGTTTTGTTCTGGGTTTAGACAGCTACACTTTGATCTATGATGTCAGGCTTTGCTATTATTTTTTTCTTAATGCTAGTTTTTCTTTGTGGCTAAGGAATCCATGTGGATAAGGTGTTGAAGGTTATGGAGCCTTTAAATCATAAATTAATTCACAGGCAACAACCTGTGATAACTGCAATATCCAGGTCTTCACATGAACTCCTATCCAAGAGCCTCAGTTATGGATGAAGACTTGGCTGGCGAGTTTTAAACTTCTCTTCCCAGTCTATCACACACCTGCACTCATACACAGGGTTTAGGTCAATAAGCTACATTTAACCTATATAATTTTGTTTCAATTAAGAGAGTAGACACTGTGTTTTTTTTCTAATTACATTCACACAGGTACTTGTAACATTACATCCAGACTTGATGTGGATTCAGCTTGAACACTGATGAGTACTAAAAATACAAATTTTGTGAATTGGCATGTAAATATTTTAGATACAAGAAATAAATATTTAGAAACCAAACACCAAATCAAAAAGTTAACCTATATTTCATTCATTAAACTAATGTAAAAGAGAAAAATTAAAATGGAATTTGTCATATATAGTCAATGTAAATACTATTTTCAAGTTCAACATACCAATCAGAACTAAAGAAGCAACTATTCCACAAACGGATACATTGTTTCCGTCTAATTTTAGAGTGCAATTTTCCTTATTAAATATCATGCATGAAATAGTCTTATTTATCATCTTATCTCATTAGGAACTGTCTAGAGATGCAATTTTGATAAGAAAAAATGGATAAGACCTTATTTCATTCAAATTAGATTTAATACTTTAAATGTTTATCTCTCTAATGTAATATTTTATAAAACAATTCTTACGTGGTAGAATGCTTTTGGTAAAGTTTTAATAACTTCCTTGTAATTGAAAATAGCATATGATATTACAGACCAATAGTAATTAAAAGTAATCAAATTTAGTAAGATATCTAGAAAAGAAAGAGATTTGTGTATATTTTGTTAAGGACTTATCTCTATCTGTTGTTGTTTAAGTAAAATAAAACAATGCTTATTATTCAAATATAGGCTAAATTCTTTGCCGGTTTTTCTGCTTCTGTAAAATGTATTGCTTGAGAAACAAGTCTTCAAAAAACAAGGCCTAAAAAAATCTACTACTCAGGGTGCCTTTGAGGATATTTAATTAAAATCTAATCCTGCATTCATTAAGGCTCACATAAATTAAGCTGTCATTCATAAGATTTATGGATTCTCATTTGCATATTGCATACAATTCATCAATTACTCAAGTATGAAAGGAGCACATTTCCCTTGGAGCTGCCTGCTACCCTGCCAACATTTGAAATGAGGGAAAGAGCAAGACTGTCAGGCATTCACACAAACTTTCTTCCAAATGTCTGCTCCCTGATTAATCTAATTTTCTAGATATTCCCTACAAGATACACCAACAGCCCTTGTGCACATTTCCATTACTTCTCCTGTCTTCATCACCAAAATCCTCTGGTCTTGGGATGCCTTTTCATGTCTGAGTGATTATTATTTATTTGTTAATGATATGGCATTAATGATTACTTGATATTAAAAGACGTTTGATATACAAAGGGGCACAAGATATGTTTGGGGATTTTCATGATCATTTTGTCTTGCTGTCAAGGCGCAGGTTCTCTTTGGCACAACAAAAAGTTGCAAACAAGGAAAAGGTAAGGCAAAGGAGTGTTTTTGCTTGGAAATGTAGGAAGCACAACACCCCCATTTTTAGGAACTCTTTGCATTTCAGGACAACCAACCACAAACTACATAAGTAAATAGGTCATTCTATTTTTCTAAAAGCGTAGCTCACTCCATCATCCACAGCTCTCTGCTATCACACTTTTTACAGTTCTAAGCAAAACAGTCAGGCAGATTAGTTTGTTTTCACTGTGCATAAAGCATACTGTGTTAATTCTCCTGCCTCCTCTGGGGAGTAGATCTTAATTTCAGTGGCACAACTTGGAAGTAACAGTACCTTCCAGACCACACTCTGGAAACCTTCCAACAGGCATAGGATCAGGTGTGCAACTTAATGCAAAACATACCTCCCATCTAGGACTTCGACAGGAAAACATGCAACTGTGGCCACAAGCTTAAACCTCACTCTGCCTACAATGCTGTTTCTTTTATGTCAATGCAAAGTAAAGCCTTCCAGAGAGCATTATATTTTCGATGGAGTACATATATTTTAGCAAACAAAGAAATAATTTAGTTCAATGTAAATATTTAAAAAACTAATTTGGCAACATGAGTTATGTTTTATCATTAAGTACTTGGCAAAACTATAACCACAAACTACAACTGACCGAATTAAGACCTAAACATTTAGATTAGGGGTTCAGTTATAAAGAGACACTTCTGGTTAACATGGTGAACAGAGTCTAAGGAGAAAGCGACTATAAGGTCTCACATGATCATCTTATATATATTCACTTTGTAACCACTCTGCTGATAGCAAGAGAAAATTTATTCTGCAACATTCAAAATGACCACTAACCCTCTTTTACAAATGCACTTAACACAGAAGTAAAGGTCTTTGTAAACTTAATCATAGAGATGAAATCATTAGCATTCAAAATTCACAAAATGACTTTCCAAAAGGAAAGCGAGCAACAGATCAGCAGACGCTTTTTAATCAAAGCAGAGGGATGGCTCAGGGTGACGTTCAGGCTCCGTGCCTCAGACATGCCTGGGTGTATTGTCTATTCTTTAGCTCTCACATTCTCGACTTTTCAGTTTTCTCAGCAGGAGCTGTCTACTTTATTCTACCCAAGTAATGTGTAAAAGAAAGAGAATTCTCCAGGTCTATAATAATAAAGCTCATTTTAAATTTTCAATACATGCCACCTGTTTGTTTTTATTTTATTGTTGAAAAATGTTAACTATACAAATTTAATATGATAAGTTAGATAACACAATCTAGGAGAAAGTGAGTAAAAAAGCATATTGAAAGTTGATTGTGGTTTTTAGTGTGATCTATCTATAAAGAATACCAAATAAGAGGGGGAAATAAAGCTATTGAAGAATGACAAAAGAAAGGTAGATTCAAGAATTCACCTAGAGAACGTAATTTAAGTTTTTGCATTAAACCTTGGTAGAGATCAAGTGAAATGTTGTGTTTTCTATAGTGCAAACTTGTTCAGAGTGAATTATTCTCCAATGAATGTGCTTATTTATTTTCCATATATCTGTTTCGATTAATAAGATGTTGACTGGTATTTCTAAACTAAATATTATATTTTCAGCAACACTTTAGAAAGTCCTCATTGATTCCAATGTCAAAAGACCTGAGATAACTCTAGATTGTTTAAGTTTTCATTTGAAGCACACCACCCTGAGAGAAAATTATTTCAAGAACCATCCCCAATAATGGGTAGGAAAGGGCACACCTCTTTTGTTGTTATTTTTCAGAAAAGTAAATCTATTAAGGAAGCCATCAACCTGGCAATGACCTTGGCAAGAAACTGTCTGATGATGGTTCATTGTTACTAGGAAAGATCAATATCTATAAAATGAAGATATCACAAAATCATTCCCATGCCATGTCAACGCACTATTTATGTGACATTTCTTAATATTATAATGAAGCTCAAGGAAAGACTGCACAAAGCACATTGGAATGAACGTTGAGCAGCACCCTCTCATGATGAAGCCAAGCAGGGCCAAATGCAATTCTTAGTGTAGGTATATATGGTGATGAGGTCTCAATGTCTCCAAAAAAAAGCATTAGGTAATTAGCATTGTACAATATATGGCAAAAGTAATAAACTTCCCCAAACTCTACAAGGCCATAAGGGAGAGTCAACCTGGCAGGTACTTGGTTACACATGGTGACACACTAGGAACCTCATCTTCCCTTCAAAATCTAAATACAAGTTTAGCTAACTTTTAATAAATGGGTGTTTCTTTTTTAAACTAAACACAATAACAATGAATGATTACACGTTTTATTACAGTTGATCTTTTTTACAGAGGAATATGTTGGGTCTATTACCTTAGCGATAATATGCCATTTCTAAAGCAAAACCCACTCTATGAGAGGTAGCTCTCTCTGTAAATGTCATATTTGTCAAATGGGTAGTAATATTAATATACAGATGAATCTGGGTGAAAATCACAAGATAACACCATTTTTATCTAGCGTGTATCACTGGAGTGCAATGTGACTTTAGGAAAACCACTTAATTTTTCCTTGGTTCCTAGTCTGTTTATAATGAGAAATAAGGAACATCCATTTCCCTAGTTTCTGCCATGTTACCCTTTTGTTTAAGCAATGCAATAGACTATGGGGCAAGAACTATTTAGGATTAAATTATTAAGAAGTTTTGAAAATGGATTCTCAATTCAATTTGATGCCCTTTGAAAGGAATTGTAGTCAAAAAATTCAAAAAGTTATTTCCTATCAAGACAATCTTACATCCTTCAAAATTTACTGAAAGTATCAAACAGAATAATTGAGTTTATCTTCTAGAGTTCCAGAAGTTTTTCTGAGATCATTGTAATACCTTATTTCCTTATCCTCTTTCTCCAAATAATTGAATTTGTACTCAACTATATTGTCTAAATAGAGTGTTATATTGCTCAATGCATTATTTTGAATTCTTTCAATGAAAGATCCTATATATATTCAATTTTATAAAAGTCATATTATTTAGAATAGCTCTATACCTTTATCCTGCCAAATTTGGGGGGAGATCTTAGTGTTATAAAAGTGGATCTTAATCACTCTATGCAGGACCATCTTGGCTCAAACATCTGAAAGAACGCTTCTTTCCATCTTTGAGCTTCCATGAGCTGCTTGAGCTCTCCTTTAAAAGTTTAATTCAATCATTCCCTCTCATCACTGTAGTTTCTACTGTTTTACTTCAGCCTTTAGTTTAATCACCTCTCCTCTGTACTTAAAACCATCAACTGGCTCACAGTTCCCTGAGGCAGAGGTCAAGAGATTACATTGGGCAGGCCAAACCTTGCCTACATGCTCTTCTAGATCCAGCTATATTGGGAGCACAGCTTTGCCCACGTGTTTACATATTATCTATTGCTGCTTTCATACCACAGTGGCAAAGTTGAAGAGTTGCAAGTAAGGACACATGGCTTAAAAAGCGGAAATATTTACTGTCTGGCTCTCTCCATGAACACCGCCTACCCCCTCGTTCAGGAATGTTTCCAAATCACAATTACCTAGAATCACTTTGTGGTCTGATCCCAAATATGAACCCTAGTTAAAGCTCTCTACAACTTCTCTCTTTGGTCCCCATAATTTTCCCCACATTTCTGTTATTTACTCATTTTATTTCCTCTAATTGGAACCACTTTTGTTAAATTCATTTCCAGACTAAATTTTAACCATATAGGAAAGGTATTCAAAAATAGTAAGTGAAAATCATCATATCATATGTGTTCTTGCTTACTGTAATTTTAAATTACAATTCTCTTTGACATATTTATTCTTTGGCTTCACTTTGATAATTCTAAGAATGTACTAGTACATAATGAGACATTAAAATGTTTTTCCCACAGCAAATGAGTTGAATAGCACTCAGTCCAAATACATAAATTCTCCTTAACTACACAAGTTTCCCCAATTTTCAGATTGTCTCAATGAGCTGCTTGCTTCATAGAATTAAGATAGGTCTGTTGCAGCATGCTACAGAAGCTGGCATTGCATTGAAGATAGCAATGTTTTATAAAGTGGTTCATTTGTCATGATATCAAACTCATATTCTTCTCAAGAAATAATATATTTTACATACATCAGTCCATAAACATCAAACCAAAGGAAACATACTTGGACATACACTCTTCCCACAGGCATTTTTGGATGGGTTAATGCTCCTCACCACACAGTTCAAAAGAAAAGAAAGCACGTGGTTTAGGCTTTATAATTTTCCTGCCATGAAATAACCCACTTCACAATTTTTTCATGTTTTAGTTAGAATCCAAGATACTTAGTTTTATAACACAAGTGAATAGAAATTTGCTTTAGCTCATGACAAGAATTTGAGTAAGACTTTTGCAAACGACATCTGCAACTGATAGCTAACTGATTTCACGTCTCCATTTGAATTCAATGGTCAATAAAAATGCTGTCATAAACTGTCCTTGTGGTACTAGTCACTAGAAAGCACTAAAAGGCATCAACAGAGTATGGTAAATGTCAAAGGAGTAGAGATACACATGTATTTTCTAGATAACTATAACAGAAGGACCAGAGCCTAGGAGAATAGCTGTAGCTACGTCCAGTGAGGAAAGAATGACAATTATTTAAAATAAAACTTAGACCTGTGCCTATATAGCAAAATTATAAGCTAGAGGGAATAGCCATGAAGAAGTTATGAAAATGTGAAATTATAACCAACAATGCTTAAGAGCTGATAAAATGAGAAAATGACACTTTCATTAATAAATGACTTGAATAAGAAAGCCTATGGACTGAAACACAAGTGGTCTTGTTGCAAATGTGAAAACAGAAGATGAAGTGATGATTAGTGTAGTTTTAATATATTTTGATGGTAAATCTTATACATGCTCTTTGTTGAGTTGAGCAAGTGTTACTAGTGCTTAGGAAAGAGTGACATTTTTGGAAGTCATCAGCACAGAGATAATAATCCACATCATGAGTACTGTGATGTTTTAAGAAAAGATGTCTCTTTAGGACTCCCACATACCTACAAGGTTTGATATATTTTCATCAGTAAAACACATTCACTATGGAAGTGGTTCTCCAGTGAGAAGTTCCACTCCACTGACAGGAAGAAACACATTTCAGTCTTGAAACACAGGTACAATGTGTTTGCTTAAGCAGACAGAGTGGTTACAAGAGAGTTTCATCCCACACTACCTCCAATTTTAGCAGCTGACTGAAACTCTCAAAACAAGACTATAATTAAGAAGCTACACTTACAATATCAGATAAGGAATGAAGTTCAAGGAAAGGCATAATATAATAACGGGACTAAAACAAATAAAAGGAAAAAACAGGAATCTTTGTGAATGTTAGAGGAAAAACAGAAAGGGAAACTCAGAAGGCAGACAGAGAGCTGTGGATCCTCCAACCCTAACAAGGAACAGCAGGCCCATAGCTGACACCCTGGCAAGAGACGAGCCACCCCAAATCTTCCATGAAGCATCCATATAGAATCCCACAGAGAGTGGTGTGATAAGCAAGAGACCCACAACCACAGCCAGGCAGTCAACACAGGATAAGCCAGACAGAAAGACACCAATGATTTCAACACAACCTAAATCAGAAGTACAGAGACCCCCTAAGACCTCAGCAATAAAGCAGCCTTAATACTCACCCACCACGACACAGGGAACTGAGCAGAAGAGGCAGCAGAAAGATTGTAAGAACCATGGTGGAAGAGAATATCCAGAGACATATCCCCCTCAATAACAACATACATAGGGAGGTGGAACCAGGTTGACTCCTAGGCTATCCATAACCCCCTAACCCATGGACTGATCCAGACTGCCCACGAAGGAGGATATCCAGCTGATTGGGGACACAGAAGACGGAAATTGGGGAAATGGGGATACAAACTTATTATTTGTTCATTCAATGTATCTAATTATGGATACTAAAGAAAAAAAGAAAGGGAAAGAAAAGAATACCAGAGGCAATTCTCAATCCAATCAGTTGCAGGTTAATTGAAAGGAAAAATGAAATAAGCATAAATTTTGGTAGAAAATAAATTTAATAAGACCCAACAAAAAATTGACAGTTTTCTTTATATAGACTAGAAGAAAGAAGTGTGACGTTATGAATGCGGGGTAAGGGATGGGGGGAGGGGAATGGCTTAAACATGAGGGTAAACCATATTAGGTTCAAAAACATAAAATCCTTATGAGCATACTGTAACCTATTGAGAAAGTAGTGAGTGTCGCCTGGCAAGAGGGACCATGAGTAGTAGGGGACAGAGTTTAAGCCTG
>PVHP010026542.1:0-24568 GCA_004024765.1 Zapus hudsonius | reverse complement strand
AGAGATGGTTATGGGGGGAGGGAATAGGTATGATGATCGTATTTTACATGTATGTATGAAGATGTGATAATGAAGCCCATTCTTTAAAAATATGTCTTAGTAAAAATTACATGTCATAAATTACCAATATAATGCAAACCCATTCCTGTAGGTTTATGGCCATATAGTAGGTAGTTAAGGAATAGAAACCCCTGGAAGCTATACACTTGATGACTTGTTTGAAAAATAAGATCCTATAACAGATGAGCCACAGATTTTAATACAAGGATCTATAATTTGGAAATTCCTTTATCTGTAGAATGTGAAGTAACAATAACTTTCCAAAACAGAGGTTCTTATCCCAAAGGATTCACTGGTAAATAAATTATGAACTATTTGAGTGAAAATAATAGTAATGTTCTTCAATGTGTCCAGAATTACAACCAGATATAAATTTCTTAATTCGTATGGTAGGATGTTAGACTTTTTTTTTTTCCTTGTAGCACAGTATACTATCAACCCCCACTCACTGGGTCAGAGTGGAGTGTTAGCGAAAACTTGCCGCTCGTGTTGCACACTACCTACACTTGCGAGTTCACCGGCCAGCTGGCGGCCTCAACTGAAAGCTCTAACAATGTGCAAAGACTTTTAATATAAGAAAGTTACTTTCATATTCATAATGTGTTCTAATGCAAGAGAAAATTATGACTTCACCAGTATGTGTTTTTCCAAAACACCTTTGCAGCCTACTTCAACATTCAAAAATTAATGCAATTTAGCATATCAAGAAACTAAATAAGAAAATCAAGTTTTATTTTGCTTATATTAGGATATATTAATTAATTAATTAATGGGCATCATGACATTTTCACAAATCTATAAAAAGTACCTTGATCATATTTTCACACTAATACATGCTCAAAGTGTATTTGACAAAAAATAGTTATAAAAATATAAATCACAAAATTTCATCAAACCAAATATAACCAGATATGAAGGAGAGAATTTCTTCTACTATGTAAAGTATAATATTTAAAATGTAACTAGTTATTATCATACTTAAAGTTTGAAAAATTGGTCATATACTTCCTGGGGTCAAATACAAGTCAAGAATGTCTCCTCAGTGGTTAGTAAGATTGCTTAGTGGACAAAGATTGATCTTTCCCAGTAATCACATAAAGCCAGATAAAAAGGGACTCATGCATCTGAGACCCCCACCCCTGTGACCATGGCAAATGAGCCAGGACTATGAGACGCCGCTGACTAGCCATTCAAGTGCACCCATCAACAGTACAAGAATTTGTTCTCTCACATCCATGCACATATGGTGGGCCACATATATGCCACACATGTTCATATATGAACAATTGAATTTATTAAAAATGCAAGAATGTCTCTTTTCACCACTCCTATTCAGCATTGAACAAGAGGTCATTGATAATGCAGCAAGACAAAATACAATGGAATTTTATTCAAGAATTAAAATAAGTTATTTATGAAGCCAATGAACATTGCTAAGTCAAGAAAATCTTTATGGAAAGAATTTGTAATACAGTATCTCATCTATAAGACATTTTGGAAAAGACAAAAATAGAAGACAACTAAAGATCAGTGTTTGTCAAGTGTTAGGCGGATAGAATTAAAGACTAGATATAAATGAAATAGAGGAAATTTTATTAGAATGAGAGTACCTAACAAGATTCTGAAATTGTACATTTTTACGTATGATACCTTTTGCATTTGTCAAAGTTCACAGAACTATACAACAGTGACCTTGAATATAAACTGTGCTATTAGTTTATATTAACGTGTTAATATTGACTTAAAAATTTCCAGCTATTGAAGACCTTCATTAATCTATTAAGTATGCTAGGACTTGGGTAAATGAAGGAATATATGTAAAGTCTTTAGAAAGAACCCTCCTAAATTAAATAAAGGAAGTTACTATCTATATCAGCGACTTTACTAGATGCTGTGCCCAATTATCTGACAAGAAGTAACTTAGGTAAGGAAGAGTTAAGACACAGTTAAGACGCAGAGTGATGGACCCTTGTGCTTACACAGCTCTTTGTAAACAGTCCATGAACTAAGCCCAAGGGATTGAAGGTCCCAGGTTAATGTGCATCTTCACACCACAATTAATCTAATCAAACTAAAACCTCACAAGTATCCTCGAGGCATGCCCTAGTTGATTTAATTCTTATGTATTGAACCCTTTTATATATTTTATCATATTCTTATTTTTTCCATTGGCTATTTTCTTTGTTAAAACAGTGGACACATTTTCTTATTAAATTAATGGCAATTTTCATAAAAAGATGGATAATGTCTTATAGATGTTTTCACCCTCTAAGCATAGGTTGACAATATAGGACATGCAAACAAAATTTTTCTTATGTTGCATGGTGTTTAAATTTTTTGTTTAGAGTCATGTATCACATGATCATTTCCTGTCATCATAGCGCAATCTGTTTGCTCGTGTGTGCACCAGTCCTAGTGTTTCATGGAATTCTATTTAAGAAAACAAGAAAGTCAATTGGTAATCTCTATCTTCATATAATTGCTTTGTTAATACTCTAACTATACCTTCACCTATTCCAAGTGAATGAATTAAATTATACCATATTTAAATTCTAGAAATGTGGCTGTAGGTTTAACTTGGCTGGAATTCATCTTGAATAATCCATTTTGTTCAATTCTGTCTCATATGAAATAGCAAGATTTCTGGTGATTAATCAAAGCCTCCTTAAATAGCAAAGATCCATCAGTTACTGGATAGGTTTTCAAGCAAAACATCAACTTTTCTTCAAATCTATCCTTTTCACAAGTCTCTGTGGCTTTTTTTCTACTGTGTGTGTCAGTGGTCCCATGTGAAGATAATCTCTACTGAAAGATGTATTTTCCAAATACCCAACAGAACTATACGCTTTAGATTGACTGTTTTACCTAGTATGATGGACAATGTTTTTCTTATGTTCCCAGTATCATTCATGTGTGTGTGTATGTGTGTGTGTATGTGACTTTAAATGGGTCTCCATTGACATGCATTACTGCATTTGTCTTAGAACCAACAACTTGTTAGCACATATTTCTGAGTATTGATATGGGTCCACTGAGTTTTTCCAAGTCTGCTGTTAACTACTTTATTTTGATTAAAGTGCAGTTTCAGATGTTGAACTCAGGGCCTTACAGGTCTCTCAGGTTCTCTACCACTGAATTGCATTTCTGGCCATGTTTTAATGATTTTATTTACTCTAAAAGTCATTTAGGCAACAACCACTCAATAGTGTTTCTTACTAGTTTCCTATTTTCCTCATAAAATTTTCCAGCTTTACAGAACTAAAAATTTTCCACCCATAAATAAACCAGCAAATGAAATAAGCAAGTACATAAGTTTGGCATTTGTACCTGGTCTTCTGCAATTGAGATTTTAATACCCCATTCTGAGAACCAATTATTATTCTGGAATCAAAAACTTTCCTGTCTTTCTTCTTTATTCTTTGCCTTACTAAAAACTGAAATACTGACTTACACCATCAGTTTGTATGTTTGTCTCATTCATGACAACAAATTGTAATAGCTTCAAGTGGTTGAACAGCTGCAGTAGTCCTTGGTTCTGATGGAAAACCTCATGAAACATAATGGGCTTGGATCAACTACACATTTATTAGCTTTAGGACAGTGGCAGCAGAGGAGCTGTCTCTGGACTGCTGGGAATTGCCTAAATCATTCTAGCAACTTTATATGAATTAAAGTGATGACTGAGAATTGGAACTGGTTTTAATAATCTATAAGTGATCCCTTACTGTGACAAGCATTTTAGTGGCATATTGGAGTGAAATTTAAGCAGGAATTACTAAAGGAATGCAGAAATGACATCTTAGAAACTGGACAGCGATGAATTTTTCTATAACGAGGAACAAAGAAATGGAAAAAAAACCTGCAGCTAGGTTCAAACTAAAAAAAAAAAGTTGAGTAATGGAAATGTTTCTGGATGGTAATCAGTGGATAAAATCCATACTTGTTCAGGAGAAAGGGAGAATCAGAGTGAGAGCAATTAATATAGGAAAGAAGGAATGGGAACCAGACACTCCAAGACTACATGGCATATTTCCACTCTGTTCTTTTTCTATGTAGCACGATCACCGCCTGTTACATCAATAATTATACCACATAATTAAATATATGTCAACTAATCTTCACCAATAATCATATTTGGGTTATTCTGTAATTTAGATTGGTATGTATAAGAATAACTATGATTTGGAAGAATAGAGTCCTCATTTTGGTATCAAGAAAACATTTTTAAGAAAGTAATTCCTCAAAAAAAAAATAAAAACAAAATATGTAAAAATAATTCTTACTTTCCTGACATTTTCCAGACATTTATCCAGGATATAAAAACAACTGTAGCTCACACCATGACTATCTAAATTCTGGCTGAAAGTTAGCAGAGTAATTCAGAGAAATTCCTAGTGTATTTCAAGTGCAGGGGGTGGAAACTGACAGATGTAGAATGGGGAGTGATTGAAGATTGGAAAGACACTGCATGCGCTGGTTTATTCACTCCCCCCTCGGAATTTATACCTCTCATTGTTCTCATCTTTTGGTGGATAAAATCAAGGTATTTCCAGTAGTCAAGTGTTCAGAGAGCATCATGGAGTTGGAACCGAGTTCCCAATCACCAGATTGGCAGCAGTCATACTATTAGTTGAAAAATCTCTTAATACAGAGTTTGTGAACCTACCAAAAGTTCAACATAGAAGAAATATTTCTCCACTTCTATCATTTCTTTAAATCCAAAACTGTATAAATATTTCCATATTTCTTATGCTGGTCCACAAATTTAAATTATTCTCTTTGGTAAAATCATAATAATATTTGGAAAAATTGATTGAGAATGAATTTAGTAATAAATGAAAATAAAATAAGTTTGTCTCCAGATGCAAGTATTTAGAATCAAAGGGAAACATTTCACCCATCATTGTTTTCATTCTCTTACCCACCATGTAGCACAGACTAGATTGCAGATGGCTCATCAGACGGCATTAGATCCAGTTTGCAGTCTGCATTTTAAACAAGTTTAACTCACTCTTCAGCATCTCTAATGGTTTAGCAATAACATTTTTCTAACCTATTATTGTTTTTTCATATTATTGGCTACTCTAATTCTAGTATATAATTGATATCTCTTCAGAATCATTCCTGTTTATTCTAAATCACAAAGAAACACATGGCAGTTTGAACTGTATCTGTCAAAATAACATTCCATCCAAACTGGACGCTCTATAATTTATATTATCACGATGGTTTTGTTATTTATTTTTCTATTTTGCTCATTTATAGATGATACCATGAGGCTTAGGCAAGCTAATTAAAGTTGGGTCATGCAAGGTTAGAAATCTTCCTGTCACTTTAGTTGCTACATGGCTATTGGAAAAAAAAGACATACAAAAAGGAGTGATGAACGTGAGGATTTGTAAATAATCTTGCCACCACTGTTCAAAATGATGTCAACTGCCTTCCTCAGAGCAAAAAACCATGTCAGTGATGACTGAGGTATTTGATGGGGAAAGTCATATTAATAATTTCCAAACAAGGATGAATAAGTGGTATTTTCTTTGATGTTAGACAGAAAGTGGGGAGAATATCCACTGAGTATACCACTGAGTATATTTTCTATTTGGAGACAGCTGCCCTCATTTCTGAATTTGAACTTGCTGGAAGACTAGTATGGCATCAGATTAGCCCCATTTAGGTTATTAGTAGATAGATAGAATTTAATAATGTATGGGACATCTATCACTCTCTTACTACCATGTGATCATGAAGCCACAAGCATGAACTTTTCTTGACAAGTCTAGTCACTTTATCCCTGATGTTTAAATACTTCATGGAAACTAATATTTAAGAACAGAACATGGACATGTATGCTTTTTGGCTATTGTGAATATCATTTCCATGAATATGGGAGTACAGATTCTTCTTAGCATACTGATTTTATTTTTCAAAATGTGGATATTTAGTGTTCCTACCATAGTTGAAACCTACATCTTTGGAAAAATCATTGTTTTTGAAATGATCCTCATATTTTTCAAGAATGAAATGCACATCTCCTTTTATTGTTATCATAATTTATATTAGAATGGGAAAAGTGTTGATATAATTTTTTTAGTGTTTTTGTTTGTATACAAGTGGATAAGTAACAGACACTTTGGTGGTTCACAAAAATAATCCCTTTATTTGACTTCCAATACCAAAAGTGAAGGGATTATAGTTTATTATTAATACAAAGCATATGTATCACTATCGTTTAACTTTAAACTTGTGCAATCCAGGATAAAACCTCTTCATACTGAAACTGTGGTCTAATGGAGATAAAGAGAAGAAAAAACAATGCTATTCTTTAACACCCAACTCCTAATGTTTCATTATAGTAGCATAATTCATTGAGTTCGGGACTGTCAGTACGTGTATAAAGATATGTATGTTCTGATGATATAACCGTGTCTTGGTTTGTCACCAGTCTACTGCTGAGTCCCAAAACATGCTATTTGGGGTTTGCAATTCTGTTTTCCAATTTTTGCTATACTCATCTAAATATTTGTAGAAAAACAAATCCTACAGGTGGGCAAAAGCAACAGACAGCATTTCTAATAATGAGGTGATAATTCAGATTAGTTTAGGTAGTTTGTCTTTGCAAGAGAAATATGTATGCATTAATTAGTAGAAATAATGTACCTAAAACACACAAACAATTGATTTTAATGTTAAAGCCTTAATTCAATGAAAATATAACTTACTGGATATGTAATATTTAAAAATATATATCAAAAGGTCAAATGACAGCAAATGCTGACAGGGACATGGGGAAAGAAGAGCCCTCATCCATTGCTAGTAGGAGTGCTTTGCATAGCCATTCTGGAAATCAGTATGGAAACTGCTCAAAAAGCTGAAAATAGATCTACCACTAGATCCAGCTCAACCCTTTTGGGGCATATAGCTTAAAGACTCTGCTATATAGTACAGAGACACTTGGTCACCAATATTCACCACTGCTTGATTTACAGCAGCTAGGAACTGGACTCAGCTCATCAACAGATGAATGGGTAATAAAGATGTGGTACATCTGCACAATGAAATTCTACTCAGGGGTAAGGAAAAACAAAATGATGAAATGTGCACTAAAATGCATGGACTGGGTAAAAAGTCATAAAAGGTGGTCACCCAGTTCTCCCTCATACGTGGTTCCTAACCTAGAACAACGTGAGGGTTATGAAGTGGTGACAGGCATCAGGAGGATAAGCATGTGTTGTAGACAGCTTTTCACTGTTGCATCGAAAAGAACCCAAACCAAGCTGCTCCTATAGGAATGCGTTCATTTTGGCTCATAGACTCCAGTGGAGACTCCATCAAGGCAGGGAAAATAATGGCATGAGTAGAGGGCAGACATCAATTCCTGGTCTACATCAGGTAGCCAACAGCAGCAGGAGAATGTGCCAAACACTGGCAAAGGGAAGATGACTATGACCCCAAGAAGCTTGCCCCAACAGCACAACTGTAACAAGGTTACAATCCCCAAATTGCCATCAGCTGGGGGTGGAGCAGTCAGGACACATTTGTTTGGGGGTGGGACACCTGGATGAATCATTAACAACATGGAACTAAAATGAAGTGAAGGAGAAAGGGAAATAGGGAGGAGGGAAGGAGGAGCTACTCAACAAGCAGGTTCAGGAAAATGGATTTTTAAAAATAAGGAAAAAATACATGGAGCAGTAAGTAAGGGTTGGGGGGTAAGGAAATTATGGAGAAAATTCACAAAAGACTCATGAGAGGGTCACCTCGATCATATCTGTGGGGACTGTGTAATCATTACAGAGAAAATGCTCTCACTGCCTGCCTGAAAATCAGTTCCACTGGTTTTCTGAAAATATCCCATTACAATCACTTGGAGTGTTGTTAGACAGCCACATAGATTTGGAGGGAATATAAGTGAAGTTTGTATTGATTGAAATGCTAGTGACTTGCCTTCTTGTTTGAAGATCATATGCTGTAAAATATTTTTAAACAACTAACTTCTTTCTTTAAAATACAGTATCTTTTCTTCAGTTTTCAATTTTCTTATTTTTATTTAATTATTTTAACTTGAAAGGCAACTTTACACTTGTGTCCCAAAATAACAGGTTGACTCTTGTGAGTGTGTTGTATATTCATTTTGTGTGTGATGTGTGCCCACATATGTCCAGAGGCACATGCCTGATGCACACACATGTGCAGACCAGAGGCAGATGTCAGCGGTCCCCTTCTGTCATTCTTCTGCTCTATCTCCCTGAGACAGATCTTCTCACCGAAGCTGATTAGAAGAGCTGAGAAGGGAGCCCATGGATCCTCTTGTTTCTGTCCTACTTAATCCCCAGGATCACAGGCATGTACGCCATGGCCACCTTTAGACGTGGTGTTAATGATTGAGTTCAGGTCCCCACACTTATGCAGCAAGTACTTTTACCCACTGGGACTCAGTCACAGTTTGAGGTTTTCTGAAACCTCAAAAGTTTTCTGAAAGTTGAAACCTCAAAAGTTTTTCTGAAAGTTGCTCTTAATTACATCATTTGTATCCTTATGCACAAAACTTTAAAGGCCATCATAAAGGAGACCGGAAGAAAGAAAACAACATGAGATTTGTAAAATAATTTTATACAATCATTCCTAAATATATATAGCTTGTCATCAAAGCCCACAATGATCGTTTCAGACATATATGGACTTAATATTTGCTCTAATCATTAAATACTATGTTTATTAGATCCATTTCCTCTTGACATTTAGGATTCTTATTGCATGGTCTGAGTTCAGGCAATAAGAAATGATGCGGAGAAAAATGTTCACATATCTACATTTCATAGGTTCAAATCTAAGTTTGGATATTTGCAAAAAAGATTGTAGCAATTTATTTATGGTTGCAGTATTTAATTACCTTTGCATATGAAATCTAATGTAAAGTTTCACACATAATTTATATATTTGTGATAATTAAATTACTATTGTATACCGCCTATCACACAGTAAATATATAGTATGGCATACAAAGAATAAAGAATACATATTAATTGTTATTGCTTTCTTAAATAAAGCATCTAATAAACATGTTTTAATTATTTTTCCTTACTTATCCTTAGTCAAAATAATTAGTAACAGTGGTAGATCACTCCAAGATTGAAGTTTGACTAGATGTCAATTAAGATTCTTAAATTTTCTTAAACACACATGTCTCTAGATTGTCACTTTATTAACACCAGCTGTCTCAGCCACAGCTTTCTCCCAAAGGATGCTGGATGCTATGGACCAACTATCTCACAGCTTGCAGACTGTAAATCTGTGTGCATCATTAACTTGCATAATTTGAGTTCATCCCATTTTGAGCATAGTGCTTACCAAATGGTCTGCTGGCTCTAGTGGAGTTATGCCTTTGGACATATCATTATGTCCTCAATACTTCTAAAGATAGATGACTCAGCACAGTGAGAACACAGAGATGGCACATTCCATCTGGGAAATATTGTCATCAATTTGAATCAGAAGTTTGCTGACAAAAATTCTGGCCCAAGGCAAGTCCAAAGATCACAAAGCAAATTTGCAAAGCAGACATAACAAAGGTAATGATGCTGGCATCCATGGCCCTTTGTAAGACTAGTTCTATTGAGAAAAGAGGTTCCCTTTATCCATCCTGGGCTATGTCTCTGGACACTGCCCCCAACTGTGTGGTTTCATATTCTTGTTTTTGGATATTTAGGAATTCGACCATTCCAATATTCTCTTATGGTATTTGCAAATAAAATTTTCATAGAATTTTGAAATCTATGTTTTTATTTTTAATCATCCTTGATTAGAAAGTGAGTGAAAAGGAACTAACTGTACTTTAAAAATCATTCATGTTTTCATTAAGTGGTAATTATTTGAACCTTTATCAAATATCATTTTCTTGTCTTCAAATTTGGACAAACAGACACAATTATTATTATATTGACAATCACATTACCCAGAATGGTTTATACTCAAAATATAGGTTCCAACCAAATGATTTTCTAGGATCTATTTTATATCATAATATTGATAAATCAAGTAACTATTTAGTTTCACATTTTGTGTGCACATTTGGATTTTTTTAGTTATTGTTATTATAGCTAAATTTTGTTACTTTAGCTTATAAAATTCAAGTAATATAACAGCAACAGCAACAAAAGGAAAACTCATTGTTAATTAAAATTATGTTGCTGTCCATTATGCCATATCTATATCATCAAGACTTATAGTCAAAAAAGTTATATGGAAAAGGCAAAATAAAAGATTGCTAATGAAGTTTCTTAAATATCATCAAAGAAGGAAGGAATGTGTCTAGTCTTTTTTATCACTATGAACTTAGAAACTCAGTTTTAAACCTATAGATTTGAGTCTTCGCATAATTAAATAGTGCATTCTGTCGATTTTTATTGTAGAATTTTCTAAATTCAATACTTTTTCTAAACTAGGCAAACAAGACAAAAGTCATATAGCTGTATGTAATTCATATAATGATCTCTTATAATGATTTCTAATTCTTGGCATAAAGATACGTCACATTTAAGACTGAATTTCTGCTTTCTTCACTTTTGAAAAATAGCTTCATTCTTTCTTCACTTTTGAAAAATAGCTTTAGGAACTTGTGGAAGTTAATGGCTTATGAACTAAACATGAGTTAAATTTGAACTGAACTTCTGATTTCCTGGCTTCTGATTTTTTTAATAGCCCAAGGAAATTCAATTAACCCAACCCTCAGAATCTAATTACATTCATTGTTTCAAATTGACACTCACTTTCATCCTTTCATTCATTAAACATTTGCTAAGTTCGTATAATTGAATGTCTTCACAGATCCAATGAAGCACGTTGTAGAAAATACTTTCTGGAAATGCTGCCACTTAACTTCCAAGTTTAGATAATTTAATGTTTCTTTAATATGCCTTTGTTGGCTTGTTTTTTCTCTATAGTTAATCGCCATTTGTGGGACCAGATATCATTCTAGAACCTGTTTGAAACTGTCATACATCTCAACAGACCTACCATATCCATATGGAACCCCACAGAGAATGATGGGATGAACAAGAGACCCATCACCACAGCCATTCAGCCAACACAGGATAAGCCAGTGAGACAGACATCAACGATTTTCAACACAACCTAAAGCAGAAGTACAGAGACCCCCTAAGACCTCAACAATAAAACAGCCTTAATACTCACCCACCACGACTCAGGAACTGAGCGGAAGAGCAGGGTGGAAAGATTGTGAGAGCCATGGTGGGGAAGAATATCCAGATCCTCAGTAACAACACACAAAGGGGGTTGGAACCTGCTTGACTTCTAGGCTATCCATAGCTCCCTACTCCATGAACTGATCCAGACTGCCCACAGAGGAGGATATCCAGCTGATTGGGGACAGGGAAGAGGGAAATTGGGGAAATGGGGATACCAACTCATTATTTGTTCATTCAACGTACTAATTATGGACAATAAAAATTAATAAAGATATGACATAAAATAAAAAAACAGATATATAATAAACTGCACATATATAAAGGTGGAAAAAAAGTTACCCTGTCTCAAGGGAAGGAGAGGAAAAAACCCAAGGTTGTTGTTCTCTGAACTTCCCATGTGCAGGCAAAGTCAGACAGATACAGACACAGACTCATTAAAATGCTGACAGAGTAACACAGTCTCATAAAAGCTCAAAAAGGTAGATTATTCTTCTTAACCACTAATTTTAATTTTCTTAAAAGTAAATAAAATACTAAACACACACATAATATATATTTGTTTTTAAACTCTGAATTGTCTATTACTTTGTAATTCTTTTCCTGTTCTATTAGCACTCTATGATGAAAATGTTAACATTCTCTAAAAATGCTTATTAACATAGTGCTATTTTATGTATTATCTCATATATAGACATACATGTATGTAGATTTAAAACATTGAAAGGGACTCTTTGATGGGTAAGAGGGATAATATGAGGAAATCACGACTAGACAAAACACATGCAGGGTGCAGATGGGATGGAGACAATGAAAGTTCATTGTACACATGACGATGAACAAAGGGAATATTTTCTAAAAATGAAATACATTTATTTAGCAAGTCATTATGTTTCATCAAAATTCATGATTTTGGAAGTCCTTAATCCTGAATTTTGGATATGATTCCACAAGATATTAATGCAATTATAAAGAGGTTGGTGTATTCATGTAAAAATTTATGGATTAGGAAAAAATACGGCATTATCGCTTGTCTTCAAGGATTGCTAAATTATCCACAGGTATTTTATAACCACTTGCCACTGCATGTTGATTTTAATACTGTGCATAAAGGAAGGAATTGCAAATTTAATAAAAAGAAAAGAATGTGCAGGTGTGAAGAAGGAAATGACAGGGTGGAGGAGATGTCTCATATGAATAAAGTGATTACTAAGCAGTGCGGAGTTCCCATGCTCTGTCCCCTAGTCCTCTACAGAAGCTGGGAGTCCAAGGTGGGTTTCTGTAATCCCTGCAGCCTTATGGTGAGGTGGGAGGCTTAGACAGCTAGCCTGTTGAAATAAGCAATGAACAACATTGTAAAGGAAAGAGACACTGCCTCAAAATGAGGTGGAACTGCAAAGCCAAGAGTGAAACTTGCCCTCTGCCCCCCTACATCAAACATCAATAACAAACATTAAATAAGAAAAGAAAGTAAAGAAGTTTGGGGCTGGAGAGATGGCTCAGTGGTTAAGGCACTTCTCACAAAGTTTAATGATCTGGGTTCAATTACCCAATACCAACTTAAATCTAGATGCACAAAGTGGCACATGCATCTGCATTCATTTTCAGTGTCCAGGAGCCCTAATGTTCCCATTTTCTGTCTGCCTCCTTTTCTGTCTCATAAATAAATAAGTAAATAAATAAACAAATATATTAAAAATGAAATGAAGCTTGAATGAAACATTGGTTAGATAGAAAGTTTTAAGAAAATAAATTGCCTCAATTTCAAAACAGGAACAATCACTAAGATTGTTTCAAGAACCCTGCTAAAATTAAGGTTATATGAATCCATGGTAAGTGGTCTATGAAAGAAAAGAGAAACCTTGAAAGAAATTCTGAAATGTTTTAAAACCCATCACTGTGTGGTCTTAGCTGAAGTGATATATCTTAAAAACTAATGAATAGATTATAATTACTCTTTCTTAAGGTTCATTTTATATATCTCCACATATTGTTTTTAACAATACATATTTTGAATTTTCTAATTATGGCAATCTCCTTCCCAACATTTCACACCAATATATTTAAAATAGTCAAAAATTAATGTGTATTTAGAAAAAATTATAAGCAACTAAATAATAAGTGCTAAAATTAGAAAATGGCTTCATGTGGCTTTAATGTAGAAGAGAACACAAAAAAGAGAATGTTTCAAAACAGGGCATATGAAAATTTAAATATTTTACAAGCTCCTTAGAAGTATCTGCCTAAAAGAAGACATTGCAAGCAGAAAATACTCATTTTAACATTTATGACCTTTAGAGATTCAAGAATATTACAGATGACATTCAGAATAGCAAATGAGAGACCAGTATTCAACAGTTTAATATAAATTCAAATGAACATTAAAATAGGAGAGGAGTTTATTAAAGGGCATATTGAATAGTTCAAGAAATGTTAGTAGATTATTAGGAAAACTTCAATTGTACCATTATAAAAGACTAATGGAGTGATTTAGGGCATTCTAACTGTACTTTTTAACTTTATAATAGATTTTCTATAATGCTCAAGAAAATTATCTAGGCTATCTGTTTAAAAGTTAGAGGGTTCTGAGTTTTCCTGAACTGCTGAGCTGATCTTTAAATAAAATTATAAGAAACAACAACATTTTTCTAAAATTTTAATAAGGACCTATATGTGATATTTGTATATGTATATATCATATATATATGAACTGTAGTCATACACAGACACTTTTTCTATATTACTCACATACATCTATGTGCTGTTTTTCTTTATTATTTTCTCTATTATGGGGCCCATTATACAAATTAGAATAAAGATTTCTAGGTTGTACTATATTGAAAACAGTATTTTCTGTATATTTTTAAAATTTTACCAATCTTATAATAGTAGTATGTTTATACCTTTACATAAATTAGACTTCTGAAACCTTCAGCATCCAATGTGATTATTCTATAGAATAAAGACATAGAGACTAAACATTGAATTATTTGAAGTTCATGAAATACCTTGATCTCATTGATATTGATAGAATACTCTACCTAAAATATTATAAATAATTTTAAGCACATTCTGAATCACAGCACAATCCAAAACATGATTAAGTCATAGCAAGTATATTCAAGATCACACTGTAATTGCACTAGAAATAATGTAAATGGGAACAGAAATCCAAATATGTTTGAAATTTAAGGATCAATGTAGTAAACCATGGATTTGCTTTTTTTATAGAAAAACCTATATGAGAATGGATGAGGAGAAAGTAACCATTAATATTAAAATATTGATTCTTTCAATATTCATATATGGATTAATTCCAGTCTAACTTTCAGAATATTGTTAAATATCCAAATTCTTATACATAGATATATAAATATATATAAAATGCCAAATAGCCAAAACTTGCCAGAATGAAACCCACAAAGGACATAAAAAGAAGTGATAAGGACACTGTGGTCA
Organism: Zapus hudsonius; assembly: GCA_004024765.1. Classification (NCBI taxonomy): domain Eukaryota; kingdom Metazoa; phylum Chordata; class Mammalia; order Rodentia; family Dipodidae; genus Zapus; species Zapus hudsonius. The sequence goes on along the minus strand of PVHP010026542.1, from coordinate 9,845 downwards.
TATGGGTAGTTTAAGCAAAAAAGTAGGGTTGAGTTACTGTAAGATGCAGAAAAAGAAGCTAGTAGTTCAGTGAAATGATAGCACATAAATATCTGTAATGGTGTAACCAAGAAATAGACCTGCCCAAGGATAAACAACTGATACTTAGCCAAGAAGACAAAGCATCAGCATGAAGAAAGTACCATTTCATCACGTTCTGTGAGAGCAATATTAGAAACGGGAAAACCACAATTAGAAAAAAAAATTGCAAACATATATCTGACCTTGTTTCTGTATACTTGACCACAAATAATTATTGAATATCAACAGTCAGAAATCAATCTATTGACAAAAATGTTCAAACTATTGGAACAGGAAACTCACCCTAAAGCTATACACATGTTTAATAAGGACAGGAAAAGATACTTGTTCTCAATAAGTTACAAATATTGCATAACCAGAAAGAAATCATGGTAGAAAATTGAACGTGGAAGAATAATTAAAATTCTCAAACATAAAAGTCAGCAATTTTACAGTTTTTACTCAAGGCTACTGAGGAGAATTAATTATTATCATTTCAATATAAATTATCAGTATCATTCAAAATGAAACCATGTTTCATTTCTACCCCCTTATCTTAATACTCTTTGATCTGAGTTCACTTGAACAAAATCAAGAGCCTGCTATTTCCTCTTATTTTTAGGAAGCTCATAGAAATCATTTTTGACAACTGTCAGATTTTTTGCTGTGTTGTCAGGAAAAGTGACAGACAGCCTTGCAGCCCTTGGGAAGATGAATTTCAAGTCAGAACTCCACTCTGTAGTGAGTAAACAGATGTCTCTACATTCTCAAGGGTGTGTTTCAATATATTTATCTATTTATATAGTGTACACACTGCATTTTAACAGATTACTGTAAAATGCCTTGGATGAAAACATGCTCAGTTTATATGTGATGTGATTTTGTTTAGTGAAATGATCGTAGTTCATGGTAGCATGGTCGTTGTCACAGTCCCATCGTAGATCTGAGTTCACATTTAAAGAGACTTCATTTTGGAAATGGTTGTGATTAAATACCAAAGAAAAATTGCTCAGTGGTTAAGTTACTTGTGTGCAAAGCCTAACAACCTGTGATTGATTCATCAGTGCCCACGTAAAGCCAAATGCATCAGGAGTTCTTTTGCAGTGGTTGGAGGCCCTAGTATGTCCATTCCCTCTGTCTCTGTCTGTCTCTGTCTTTCTCTTTCTCTTACTGTACATCTCTATTTACAAATTAAGTTAAAAAAAGAAATGAACAGAGAAAGTATTCCTTGATGATTTCAAATTTTTGAACAACAGAGCATGTAAATAAGAACAATTAAGCCATCACACTGAATAAAAGTTTGGTTAGAAAACACAGATAAAATTATTAATGAATAGTTGTTTGCCCACCAAATGTTGTAACTCATTATGGACAATAAAAAAATTAAAAAAAATTATTAATGAATAGTAACCAAAAATAGATATTAGATTGTAGTAGACTAATGTTAATATTAGTTGAGAAGATAGATATTGCTTAACAGAGTTATGAGTGGTTTACATGCTGTTTATAATTTAGGAGAATAAAAGTACACATGAAGAGAAACTATAAAACATCCTAAGAGAAATTATACTAAATATAGCTTTAAAATTCCCAATTAATTTTCTGATATAAGATATTTTATAACTTGTATGTTAAGTAAAAATGAATATTAGAGTACAATTAAATGAAAGAATGAAAAATGAATTAGTATGGAATAAAGTATGTGCATTCTTTTTGTTAATTCAAATAATTAAAATAATTGACAGTCATAGACAGAGTAATACAGACAGAGATAAAAGTTGAGAGGAAAAGAAACAGTGAGTTGGAATGGGATGGTGATCATTGCTTCCAATGGAAGCCATGAAAAATGAGTTAAAAAACTTTTTAGAAACTTTGAATATAAAATAAATTTAAACTCCATAAAAAGTTAAAAATATGGTAGATGGAATTCTCTGGTGTTCTTCACCTAGATTATCCATCAGTAACTGCATCTGAAAAAAATCACTTATTAACTAAAATATAGAAGTTATCTACATTTAACCAATATGACCAAAAACATCCTTTATCCATCCCAGGAACTAACTGAGCATCCTACCTTGAATTCAGAAGATCTTTTGTATTTCTGTGTGTGTGTGTGTGTGTGACATGTGTGCATGTTTGTGTGAAAAGTGAGTATGTGCCATCAATGAGCATGGTGGATGTCAGAGCATAGCCTCATGTGTCATTCCTCACCTTCCACCTTTTTGGAGACAAGACATCTTTGTTGTTTGGTCACAGCTGAATATGCCGGAGGCTAGCTGTCCTGCATCCTCTGGGGATTCTCCTGTGTCCACCTCCTTCTCACAAAGGGAACACTGGGATAACAGACATCTGTTTTCACATGAGTTCTCTCTCTTGCTTCCCAGCTGGAGAGAGAACTTATGTCTCTCACTAAGCAAACCTTTCAGAGGTAGGAAGGGAAATGCCTCTATTAAAACACCCCTAGATTGTCTACAAAGATAGTATTGTGACATATTATTATAGCATAGAAATATAGCTGATAAAATTGAATGTTGAAGCCTGGATATTAAGAACTGTGAGAGAGTCAAGGAAACTTGTATCCTACATATTTCTTTCATTTTCTGTTTTACTGTAATTACATTATTGGTATTACGTTTTCATTTTTATTTCCTCATTTAGTGTCATTCTTTTTTATTTTACTTCTTTTAATGAAATTATTTTTCAAGTCATGAAAAATAAACAATAAAAATAAATAACAAATTTATTTTTTAAATATTTCATGTATTTGTGAGGAGAAAGAGAGGGAGAGAGAGAGAGAGAGAGAGAGAGAGAGAGAGAGAGAGAGAGAGAGAGAGAGAGAGAGAGGGAGAGAATAGGCATGTAGGCATGCCAGGGCATCCCGCTTCTGCAAATGAACTCCAGATGCATGTACTACTTTGTGCATCTTTCTTTACATTGGTATTATGTTACAAAATTTCTTTATATAAAGTTGTAGAAATTTGTTATTTTAAGGCTCACTGGCGAGAAATCTCAGTGGTTATTGGTGCTTGCTTGCAAAGCCAAGTGCCATTCTTTATATGAAAATACCAATAGGATTTTTGTGTGTTGTAGATACTAGTATGCATTGGCTTTTTTTTTCTTCACTAGGTCCTGCACGAAATGTAACTGCAGCCAGACACAGCCTCCCTCTCTGCAACTGAGGGCCCACCAATCTGCTTCATGGTTAACCAAGAAAAGGGAGCATTCGGTCTCATGGACAATTATTTCAAAATCCTTGATGAGTAAAGTTCAGTTCAGAGGAATTACAGCTGAGTTTAAGAGCATTTACTGTTCTGTTTTCTTCTGTTAATTACTTAAAAAGAAAGACAGCTTTGTCTCTAATATGAGTCACACCAAGAATTTTTTTCCTCTTGATGATAACTTTTGTCAGGTCTACCTTCTCATTCTTGCCCTTGTAATTGTCACTCAATCCTGGGCATATGAGCAAAGGAGTCTAGGGCACAATAAATGAAAAAATACGTAAGCATTGTTTCAGACACTGTTTGGTAATTATGCTCTCTGCTGCTTCTGAAAATTTACTGAGGGAAAACATTCATCATGACAGTGATAAATTATCAAAACCATAACCAAATTAATTGGACAGAGAAAAATACAGAGATCTAGCTAGGATTGTTTGTACTTTCTACTTTTTTTTTCCTGAGGAGCTTTTCTGAATTACAGATTCAGGACTCAGTAATGATTTACCAATCTATGGATGCTACTCATTATTTACAGTTCAGTAACTTCTAAGTCTTAAGTACTCAAAAATTTTTGTCTTTAGATTTTTGGTGCTTTCTTTTTCTCCCATGATCTTTCAGAAATGTGTAATGACATGTATTATATAATGACTCTGAAGTCTGTGAGGTAAAATCTATCTATATCTATTGCTTCTGGAAATGAATTTTGAATCAGGACTGCAGTTTAATTTCATGGCCAAAACCTACACTAAATAGGTTACCATTAATTCCTTGGTAAATTTTAGTTAAATAATTGATATAATGAGATCAATGAGGGATTCAAAGTTTGAAGGTTGAAATTATATTTTCATTCTGAATAATATTAATGGAATCCATTGCTTTTCATAATGTTAAGAGAATTCCTTAAACACTTTATGTTAATCTGACAGAATTTTTATGAAAGTGGTATAGAGTGAGAAGGCAAAATATGAGTAAAGGGATGTGGTGACAGAAATGGTGATTACCTCACCTTTCGAGGTTGATTTAAGACAAATAAAGCATAGCAAATTCTATGACCAGGGAGAAATCATTAGTTCACTTAAAAATACTGAAATAATAGAGCCACTGTGAAAATGTGCTCTATTCTCTTATTCTCATTCTTTGGAACTGTATTAGTACAGGAAACCAGAGAAGTTCCTAGCATTTTTTTTTTTATCCTAGATTCTCTGGAAATGGACTTGGAAGGTAAAGGCTCTTCCTATCAGAAGCCATCTAGTGAATTTAGCTTTTTTTACTCAGGAGAAATAACTTTGAAATAATCATTTTGGCAATATATGACTTCACAAAGTATATTAAGAAATAGCTGAATTACAGCATTGGCCATTACATGGAACTTTTTATATAGTTGCTACAGTTTATATATTCATTACTGTATGTTTTACAGGTTTATATAGCTCACTACTAACATAGAGATATTAACTAATACACTTAAGCTTAGAGGTTGAGCAATGTACTTACTTGGTTCATACAATCTCCTCAAATATTATTCAAACCATTTTGTTGACATAAATACCTAATGCATTATATCAATACAATGATAAAAAAGTGACTTTATTGGTACTGTTTTGGAATCTCATGTTATATTGCCACTAGTTCTACATTTAAAAAACTCTACATGTAATATTATTTTTATAATATGTTTTAATAATCAATATTTATTATATATGATCTGTCTTATACAATAATCATACTTTGGATAATTAGTAGATTTTAATTACTAGTGTTTACCTTTGTAACAGAATATTATTTGCAGATACTTATTTGAAAATATTCACAGTTTTTTAAAATGAGTTCTATCATATTTTATTCATATATTATATTATATATTATTATTTTAGAAATAAGGAAGTTAAACACCATAATATGAATAATTAGTTTACTCAAAGTTTAACAGTTTTCTATTAGAACTGCTAGTTAAGAACCAATGTAGTCTTTTGTACACATACATATATATTTATGAGACTATATATTTATTTGTAGACATATATATATATATATATATATAATGTAGACATTTGTTATACAAAAGAAAGAGGCACTAGAACTAAAGTTGGCCAAGAGAGCATGTGCTTTTGTTTCACTTTTCATGTTTTCTCAGTCTGTTACATGTGATGATTTTTAAAACAGTGTCAAGAATTCTCTTTGTTTCTCTGTTGCTCCCTCATGTATTTCTCTTTCTGTTGAGTAACAAGAGATATATGTTAATATTGTGCATGAACAATGATCAAAGTATTATACATACTGTGCTCTCTATTAATTGGTTTTTATCTATCATATTGAAGTGTTATAACAACTTTAGTGTCATGAGAAAACATTTCAAAATAATAAAATGCTTAATAATAAAATTACTACTATTGTTTTGAAAATTGAGTCAGGAATTGGAAATATCAATTCCAATGTCTGTAGATATAATTTTCTGTACACATGAACATTTTAGAAATAACCTTTACACTTGATTAACACGTTTGGTGTCATAGGTCATATCCTAGATGTAATATTAAAGAACTAAGATTGTGAATTGGCAGAATTGCATAAATTAGATAAATTTCAAATTATCATTCTTGCCTTCTGGTGTCTAGATTATATGAGGCTTAATCATAAACACATGAGATTAATGGGAGAATTTTACATTAAATCTACCTCAGTGGAATATACAGATCATCTTTTTTTATTGTTTTAAAAACTGAGTCATGATCATGCAGTTGGGTAGCCACAGGAAGGTTACTTATCCTTCTTGAATGTCATCACGTTATGGAAGGATGACGGTCATGGCTGCATGTGTTTTCCAAATCCGATGATAAAATGTAGAAACTATACCCAGTGCTACTATTATTAAATATGCTTAAAAGGCTAAAAATTAAACTTTACAAAAAATATAGTATGTGAATTACTTTACTCTGTAGTTTTCTCAGTTACAATATTTTTCAGCATCTCAAAGATTTTTCTCAGGTCTTAAGTATTAGATGCTTAATGACTCTGACCAAACAGAGTTGCAGAATTTATACTTAAATGATTAACTGGTCATATGTCTACACTACTGTAAATCCCTTTAGCTAAGAGGAGGCAGCGAAGTTGGAGTTGCTTTTCAAGAACTCTGCATCATATGTATGCCGTGTAATAATATGCAAATGCAGTTTCCTCATTCATATTTAGGGCTTCATCAATAGTAAAAATAGAATTTTTATGATAGAATGGATTGTGGCTTCATAGAAAGAAGATCCCTTGCTATTTAACAAATAACATTTTAAGTGACATTATTAGTGTTTTTTGACTATAGTGAACTTTAACCAATTGAAACTGAAAGTGATAAAAATCCCTGATCATTTTAGTAGCAATATAAAATCCAGGATATGCATGTTTTATATAGCCTTACCTTTCAGAGATTCTTAACTAGGATTTATTTCCATATTAAAATTAATTTATTTCTCCACAGGAAAAAAGATAAGAACAAAAAAATAAGTGAAATGCTTATGATCAATTATAAAAGATTCCTTTAAGATGTAATATTTTACTCCTTGATTTGAAGCCCCTTTATTATTGCTAGATGACTCAAAATGAAACATTACTAGTCTGCTTAAGTTTCACAGGTCATATATGATTGATGGAAGCTATACTATGGAATAAGTGGTTTCACTTTAACATTCTGTTTTGTGTAAAAATAAAACAATCAAGCTTGAGGATATATGTTAAAAGATAAGACTGAAATATTTTGTGTGATAATAGAACAGCAAACATTCTGCCTCATTGTATTTCTGTGCTGTAGAAATAAAGCACTGTGGGGCATGTGTCCTCAGGAAGCCTGAATCCAATGCTAGGAGCTATATATTTTCTCCATTCAAAAATGTATAATGTGTGATGAATATATTACTGGAAAATTGGATAAATTAAAGTTCATAATCAAACCACATATATATGGCTTTTGACATTTTGTAGCTAGATTTCTTATATATAGTCCATACTCAGAAGACAAAAATAATTTAAATGAATTTCATACCAATTCTCCATGCTGGCATATTTTATTAGCTGATAGGTAATGGTGCTGTAGTTTAAAATCAGTTTAAGTATATACAGAGTTACCTCCTCAAAATTCTACATATAATTTTGTGTTTTTTTATATATAAATCAGTCTTAAGATGAATATTTTTTGAGTAACTATTTCTTTTTTTATTAAAATATTTTATTTATTCATTTTCAAGCAGAGAGGGAGAGAGAGAGGGAGAGAGAGAGAGAGAGAGAGAGAGAGAGAGAGAGAGAGAGAGAGAGAGAGAGAGCGCCAGGATCACGACCTTGTGGCTCTGGCTTATGTGGGTCCTGGGGAATTGAACTGGGGGCCTTAGGCACTGGAGACAAGTGCCTTACCCGCTGAGCAATCTCTCCAGCCCTATGAGTAACTATTTCAAACCTTCAGTGTTTGTGTAAATACTGTTTTAATTTTGTTGAAGCCAGTTCTAACACAATATAGCATCTGATTTAAATTTTTCTGTGCACATCACACATTGCATAATATTTAGAAATATGAATGTAAATGGATCTGGCCCCTAGAAATGTAGGTGCGTTAAAATGTCACTCTCTTAATGAGAGAGAGAGGGGAGGTGAGAGAGAAAGATGGCTGTGCCAGGGCCCCTTCCACTTCATGCTCCACTCTGTGTGTCTAGCCTTAGGTGGTTTTGAGAGATCTGTCCTGACTGGCAGGCTTTGCAAGCAAGCAACGTTAACCTCTGAGCCATTTCCCCAGTCCTGCATTGAAATAATTTTGAACATTTCTTCCTGTACCAAACTTCACATCTTTGACCTCCTTCTGTTCTGTATTTTCCTCTGTCAAAACAGCAGTTCATTGCTTTTAAGTTCCCAGAGACAGAAGCCAACTTGTGTGCTAGAATATTCCATGAACTGCCTCTAGACTACTTCCCAGTAAAGTCCTTCTTTCCTTTTGAAAACCTCCAGACGGTGTATCTGTCTCAACATTTTGTTCTCTCAAGCTCTTAACCAGAACGGCCTATTAAGACCCACAACATTGTAAGTCTTCTCAAGTTCAGACTTTACAAACTCATATTCCTCCACCATTTTTTAAAGATTTCAAAATACATGATCTGGCTTATTGCAGCACTTCAGGTCACATGCTTGGTGCTAACTTTTTAAAACTTGATGCTGTGACAAAACACCTAACCACAAGCCGTTTATGGATGGAAAAGGTTTGTTTTATTTTGGCTTATATAGTTGAGGGTAAACTTCATCATGATGGAAAAGCATGGGAAGAAACCATAGCCAGGCATCCCGTCATATCAATAGGGAAGAAGAGTATGCGTGAGCTAGCTGTCTATGAACACCCAGGCTAGACTACTAAACTCAAAGCTGGCCCCCACTAATATGCCTCATTCACAAAACACAACTTCCCAAAGGCTCCACCAGGCTTAATTACAAACACCTGAGACTCTAGGAATAAACATGGAAGCAGTTTACAAGACAGAAACTGGAATAGAGAGTGGGTTTTGAGAGTATAGGTGGGGGCATAAAGAAGATGGATAATTGTTACATGTTTGAAGAGCTTGATTATTGTTGTGGGGGGAGACAAAGATGTTCTCAAATTATATAATAATTATACACTTCTGTGAGCATATTAAATAGCACTGGCTCATACAATTTAAGTGGGTGAATTTTGTTTCAATATAGATGTTCCGTAAAGTATTTAGGTCAAATGTTGCTTTCAAGACATTATTTTAAAAGTTTCATGGAAAAATGATATATTTAAAGATATATTTAAAAATTGAAAATAGTAAAAACAATCCCAATAGTGCTTTCATGAAAGGTAACTATCACCAGCTTTTTCTCATAAATTTTTTTGTGAAATTTTAGAAGAAAAATGTCCTGGAAGTTTGGCTTCTATATCTATTTTTTAAACTCTTCCTCCTCTTAGGTATTATGAACGGAAAGAAGCATAACTATTTTTAGAAGCTGATTTACCTTTAAAAAGCTAAACTAAGCTTTCATTGAAAGTTCATTTCTACTCAGGCAAGGGAAATTTTATTTATAGATTTCCTCCAATTTTAAACTTGAAAATACTTTGCTTTTGTTGGCATAAGCTCACAGTACTCTGTGACTACTCACAGACCAATTATTGGAGGATATAAAATTTCTATGCACTTTGAGCCTTTGGCATTCAGATTTAGTGAATGTAAGTTTATATGCACCTGTATACATATTCAGAATATTTTAATTTATGCTGATCTTTAATGGATATAGAAGTAAATGTCTTTTTTCACAACTTTTTAAGAATATAACTCTAAGAGGTGTATTTGTAACTCTCACCTTTTATGTCAAGAAGAAGTAGCATTTTGTCATTCAGTGATATTGTTCAGAAATTTTTGGTAGCTATTTTTACCAATGAGAAGTCATCATTCACTGAGTGAAGAGGGAAGGTGTCTGAAATAGCCATCTAAGAATTAAAGTCCTGTTTACACTAAACTATATTTTCAAGCAAGTGCCTTTAACTGCTGAGCCATTTTCACCGCTCTCCTAAACTATATTTTCAAT
>PVHP010026541.1:0-24554 GCA_004024765.1 Zapus hudsonius | reverse complement strand
GTTTTCCCGGACTGTGAGTAGCCGAGCTGGAGGGGCAGAATTGAATCTCCAAGAGACTTGTGTTATTGGTTAAGAATCATTGAGCTTGGAGTTAGAGATTGTTGGTGCCCTGTTTGTTTTAAATCTTGTATTGGTCAATCTGTTTTTGCTGTGCCTCATGTTTTGCATTGTGAATGTTCTGTGCCATTATGGGTTAATTTTTGGTATTATGGCTCAGTTGAAAGCTGCGGGGACTTAAGAGTTGAGTTGAACATATTGTGTTTATATCTTGAATGATTATTAGTTTGTGGGGGCCAGGGGCCGACTGTCATGGTTTGATACAGGTGTCCCCCACAAACAATTGAATGTGTTCTGATAGATCGATCCTCAGCTGATGGCAGTTTGGGTTTTACAACCTCGATGAAGCTGTGTTGTTGGGGGCAGGTTTATGGGGTTCTAAGCCAGCTTACCCTTGCCAGTGTTTGGCACACCTTCCTGCCGCTGTTTGCAGTGCTGTGGCAGAGGTGATGTCCAGCCCTCTGCTCATGCCATCGTTTTCCCTGCCAGAATGGAGTCTCCCCTCGAGTCTGTAAGCCAAATAAACCCATTCCTCTACAAGCCAATTTTGTTTGGGTTCTTCCTGCACAGCAACTAGAAAGCTGACTGCAACACACTGTATTGAACGGGACAGATTTATTGTCACTGATTTATCTGGTCATAGAAAGCATTCCAGCACAGGAGACCTTTACAGCCTTGACCTTCAGCAGGCCAAGAGTAACTGACTACTTCTTCAGAGAAATGCTAATGCTCTGGCCATGTAGCAGAAGTGGAATTCCCTTGATGAAGGATGTCACCTAGTTTTCAGTCTTTTAAGCAAAAAAAAAAAAAAAATGAACTGAGAAATGGAGAGAGTGATTCTACAGAAGATGCAGCAGATACTAAGCCTGACAGGGATATCGAGTTAGCGATTTCAGCACTTGATACTGATGAGCCTGATGGGCAAAGAGAACAGATTGAAGAGATCCTGGACATACAACTGGGCATCAGTTCTCAAAATGATCAGTTGCTGAATGGAACAGCGTTGAAAATGGGCATCCGGTCCAGCAGCACCAGAAAGAGCCAGTAAAGCAAAAAGAGACAGAGTTCAGGTGAAGACCATGTGATTCTGGAGGAGCAAAAGACAGTTCTGTCAATAACTTCTTGCTCTAACGGGCCTCTCCCAGTGTCTATTAGAAATGCAAGTTGCCTGCCCATCACCACATCTGCCAGTGTTGCCAGCCTCATTCTGAAAAGCACATTATGTCTGAAGATTCAAAACGACTTTTTAAAACCTATTGCAAATGGGAAATTGGTTAACAGCTGAAAGGAAGTTCATCTTTCAAATTTGTGACCACACCATGGAAGCATTTACACTAACTTTATATTTTTAAAAGACATTATTGTGGGCATCCATTTCCTGTGGACTCTTTGATACTTCAAGCCCTCTTTCATTAGTATTATGGGGAACAATTTTACTTTACTAGGGTAATATGTTCATTTTCCAGAAGTGATTGGAATTCGGACAACATTTAATTAAGCCTCAAGCAGCTTTTTATGAGTGTGTAGCAATCAGGTGCAGTTTCCTGTTTTAAATGGCTTCCATAGAAAGTCTGGATTTTAAGGGAGAAGCTTTCACAATCTAGCAGGAATGATGGCTGTCTGGCGGAAAGAATATTACAATATATGTGGTGTAGATTCCACTACATTTATCACCTCCAGGAAGGAACTGCATCCTCCCCTGTGCCATGCACATTACTGAAACCGGATCAGCCATTATCCCTGTCATCACACAGCCAGCCTAGCCATACACTCTCATTCCTGTGATTTGTCAATAACTATCTCAGGCAGTTCTAGTTTTCAGAGTGAGTTTTCTCATCTCCTGTACTTCAACAGGTAGCAGGGAGTAGTCACACTGCTCTGAAACTTCTACTTAAATTCTTCAGACCAGTGGGGACCTTCATCAATCCAAACAATCCTTTTCACCCAGCAATCTTTGCAATCAGCAGAAGCATCTCCTATTAATTTTCTTGAAACTGCATGATCATAGTGACTCGACATATTTTTATCCTTCCACTTTTCCAACAAAGTCTAATCCTTGAAAAAGTGCAGCTGTGGTGAGTCCTCAGTTTCTCATCTCTAAAGGTGCTTGAACCATGAATGTTTCAGATGAGTCACCTCATGAGTTAATGGAACATTTGCCTAGTTAGCCAAGATACTTGAAGAAGTTTCTGGAAGAGGAATTTTCTTGAGTCACTGCAGTATTGATTTTAGAAGTCTACCCTTTACTTATGTTCTTAAAAAATTCAGGAAAGGATTATTATTTTTTTCTTTTCTTAGCATCTGCCTGCATTTTTGCATTTTCTATCTCTAAGCAGCTCTGCCAGGTCTACTTGGATTTCTTCCTCCGTGCTCATTTCTTCCACCCAATCTCAGCCTCAAACCTCTTGCCACTTCTGTTGAAGGGTGAGGAGACATCAAAGCTCCATGCAGGGGTGGGGAGTGGCCTAAGAGGAGGGCATGGAGGAGAAAGGGGATGGGGACATAGTTAGAACAAAAATTAAGATATATGAATAAGGCATATAGAATCCTACCTTAGCTAATATATATGTTTAAAAATGTTTCAGCACAAGTATCTTTTGTATGTGGATAGTGTTGTACTCAGAAGCCAATGATTGATATTAGAAACAATTCAGTGTCATGGGTTGGGTGCCTTCCAGTGAATTCTTGCTCTTGAAGAACAAAAGAAAATATAACTAAATCTGTACTCCATTATCAAATCTTCTCTCTCAGTGTGTTGGTAAAAATAAACAGAATCAGGCTGGAGATGGCTGAGGGGTTAACACACTTGCCTCCAAAGCCTAATAACCCAGGCTCAATTCCTCATTACCCACATAAAGCCAGATGCACAAGGTGGCACATGCATCTGGAGTTTGTTTGCAGCAGCAGCTGGAGGCCCTGACTTGCCTATTCTCTCATTCTCTCTGTCATTCTGTTTCTGCAACTAAATGAATATAAATTAAATATATAAATATAAATAAATTATAATATTATCATTTATTCATAAATGTAAATTAATTGAATTGTTATTATATTATATTTTATAATACATAAATATTTCTGGAAATAAATATAATAATATTTATTTATTAATATGAATACGTTAAAATATTTTTAAATATTAAAGGCAAATTCAGTAGACTAATATAGCATGCCCTTATTAAAGTATTGTTATATTATTTTAGTGTCTATATAAGTGATAGAAAAATGTCATTTGAATCACAGTAAGAAACAATCCAAACATAATGATAGTTTCCCATTCTGAAGAACAATGGTTTCATTCAGAAGTCTTTACATTTCTTGAAACCTAAAGCAAAACTGAAAAAGCGTTTTGCAGATTTAAAGGATGACAGTTACAATAGCTCTCTAGATTGTTTCTCAAATAAGTGCAGCGTGGATATCAATATCATCATTGCACCGTTGGGAGATGAATGGAGAGGGTGCGATTAAGAGACAGGGTTATGTTTTCCCTCCCTGCTCAGCTGCTTAGTGGGGGATGTGGACCAAAAACTCAAGTGAGGGTCCAGGAGTCATTAGTATCTGAACCAGAGTCGCCCGCAGTGAAGAAGGTGACAAGTGATCACCATGATCAGAGTGACCCCACACAGGGAGAAAGCTGGAAGCGAGGCGGAGTCAAGAGCCATTGTTTGCCCACTAAATAATGTAACTCATTATGGACAATAAATATATATTTAAAAAAAAAAGAGCCAAGAGTGGTGCAAGAGCCGGGGTTGCAGTGCTTCAGATAGTGGACAACAGAAGGCGCTGTAGATCAGTCAGGGTCTGACATGAGTTTCAGATCTGCCAGGATTCTTCATTTTTGTGCCAAGATGAGATGGCATGTGGGTGGCATCTCCTAATTACCTCTGGGCCTCGGTCTGTGACTGAAGCTGCCTAAGTAAGAGAGCTTCCTCCTACTTCAGCATCATTGCTGTGTTATATATGTGTTATATTATGTATTATATGTATGTATGCATTATGTATGTTACTTTTTTTTCCCTATTAGTACCTTTGCTGGAGTTTATTTCATGACATCACAGGACGGACTGGAATTAGTCCCGGATAAAGAAGATTCCACTAGTCAATTAAATCTTTCTTATTAAGCCTCCAAGTATAAGGAAGCTGCAGCAGATTGTTTCCACTTAGAAGTCACACTTCCCCTTCTTCTCAAGGCAGAGTCTCAGGGGCTTCTCCTAGCTCCTGTCTTTCAGCTCCACATTCCTCATTAAGCTTCCTTTGAATAGAAAAGAGAAATGCAAGTGCAGCCAGATCCTCTCACACATCCTGTGGAGATCTTTTCACTTACAGTAGCTCTTCCCTCCACCCTACGTTTCACTCAAGCACACTTGAATGTCATATTTTCCCTCTTCCCCTCTCAGTGATATTAAGGCAGAGAATAGAAAATCTACCTCAAAAAAAGGCAGCAAAAGCAATTTTACAATCCAAACAAGACATAGTCTGCCCTTTCCTTTATATGCAAACTATCTCTGCTCTGCCCAAGCTCTGGGTTATAGATGTAGGCATTAAAGGTGAATTTATGTGTACGCATAAAAGAATCAGAAACTAACAAAGAAAAACTATTCACTGGATAATTGCTCAAATGATAATGGCGATGTCAAAAGACCAGTCTGAATGCATTAAAGGTACTGATAAGAGAATAAAAGTGGCCAGGCAATCAGGGTGACAGAACCCCAAAAGTGAACAGTTTTTTTTTTCTTGACTGAAAATGGGAACTGTTATTAAGCCTATAAGAACTTGGGTTTTGTTTGTTTGTTTTTTTCCCTACCTCTTTCTTCCCTGTAAAGTTAAACCCTCTAGGAAATATTTCTAGATTAAGCTTATACCCTTCCTAAGTGACAGGGACCTTGATTCATACCCAAGTTTTCTGAAAATATGGCACAGTTTTACAGAAACCTGTGAAATCTGGCATTAGTCAGGTAGAGACCTGTGAAACTGGTCTTCCTCATGTAATTACCCTAACCTGAGTTTCCAGGTGAGCTTTTCAAACCTCCTCTTGTCTCCGTGACAAGAGCTCTGCCTTGCTTCCTTCTCTTAATTTTGGGTTTGCCAATCCCTTCATCGACTTCTTGGGCAAGAGCTGTATTTTCTGTCATTCCCTTAAGTCCCTCTTCTTTTCTGCCTTCTTACAGCTCTGAGCTATAATAAAAATCTCTCTGAACCTTATACTCTGCTCTGTGAATTTCATTCTTTGAATTCATAAGACAAGGATCCGGGAGAACCCCAAAATTATGTGTGTGTTGGCATATTTTGGCAGAGGAACCCCAGTATACCTATACCACTACTATTGATGTAAGAGAAAGAATTGTCTATTAAGGCTGGTGTCACTCAGAGAGAAAATGTTGGAACCTTCATTTACTGACTGGAGAAACTTTATCAATGAGATCAGGTTATTAGTGTTGGCTAAGCGACTCGTTCAAACTGAACAAAGGAGAATCCATTCCTTTCATATGTAGAGTGGTACTTGATATTATTTCTCACAGGAATGGCTCTTGTGTACCTAAAAAAAGGCAGCCATTAATTTCAGAAAAAGTTTTCAATTTTAAATAAAATGTTTGTTTTAGCACACACACACAATGTTGTAATAGAGATTTAAGTGTGTGTGGGAAGCAGAGACTTTTGATGATCTCTAGCTATAATATCATTAATTATTGTAAGATACGCATGCATGTTTTTTGTGTTACATCTTATTTCTTATAAAGTAAGCACTATCACACCTTTAAATTTCACTTCTATGTTTTGCAATTTACTATTCTTCCATTTGCAAATTTTCCCAGATTACACTTGTTTACTTGGCTATAAAACCTGTTTTCTTGTCATGTTTCTACACACCCGTTTAAATAAAGTTAATTACATATACACAACTCAGTTTAATTAAACATTATGATTCCAGAAGATTTTTAACTTGGTATTTTAAATGGATCTGTAGAAACAATTAAGTTACAATTAAGTTACACGGTGACCTTAGAATCCAATTTAGAATAAAAAACTAAACATGTCTAAATTATTAAATATTCTGATATATTTGTTACTACTAGAAATAGAATTCTAAATGTAAGATGTTGCATTGCTATTTCTAATTATAAATGAAGATTAAGACAATCATTAAAATATCAGTATAACCTCCCCTTAGAACTTGATTTCTTACAGTATATTTCAGAAATTAAATTTAAGGTATTCAGTGCAATAACTCTAATATCCCCTTGTGTTTTAGGTGAACACTGCACAATTTATGAAAGGGGAATATTATATGTGAAACATAGTTTTAGAACACAAAGAACATGAATTTGAAAACATCTGTGCATTAATATATAAGAGTATTTTTAAAAAGTAGTTTTAACTTCAGTATAGCAAAGCTTTCACAATGCCTTTGGAAGACATGGTAGACTTTCAATATATTAATTTCTTCTTACCATGAAAAAGGTCTTGCTATCTTAACTCCAATCATATTCATACTTACTTTTTTGCTTAAATATTTCATAAAATTTCAGTTGAATACTATAATGAATTATAACTTAAGAAGTATGACATGATCTCTCTGTAAGTAAAATGCTTTATAATATTTTAACTTATTTGTAAGTTTTATTTACATCATATGTTCCAAGAGCTCTATTGTTAACTTCAGAAGTTCAATGTAATAAAAAACTCAAAAATCTAAATGCAAATAAAATTGATTGATTACTATTAAACTATGTATATTAATTGTATTATGAAACTATATATATATATATAATTGTATTATGAAACAATTATATTAAATTATATATATATATATATATATATATTAATTGTACTATGGAACAATTTTAATAAAAAAATCTGTATGATACCACTTACATTGAAACTCAAAGAAGCAGAAAGCAGAATGGCTGATGTCAGAACCTGGATGATATATTTGTCACAGAATACAAATGTTTGGTGAATAAAATGAGCAACTCCTAAGAATCCATTATTAATCATTGTGATATTAGCTCATGATACTACAGTGAATTTTAAAAAGTTGTGTAAGGGGATAGTTTTTCCAGCATGTATTATCACTAATAACCATTGATAGCAAATACCATGCAATGAATGCTGGGCTTTACAAGCAAGTGCCTTAATAACTGAGCGACCTCTCCAGCCCCCAAGTTCATGGCATTTGTTTGGATGATGGTCCCAATGCAATATGTATTTATCTTTACACTCAGCCAATTTAATGATTTCAAAATTTATAACTTTGGTACGTCAACCTCATTTTAATAAAATGATTTTGATTTTATTTTAACAAGTAAGGTACAAAAACTTACATAAACTTTAAAATCTCTTCAAGGTGAACTGATAATTAAGGATTAAAAAGGGGTTGTTGTTGAAGTTCTAGCCTATTAATGTATGACTTTAAATGTCTACCACTAATTATGATCTACTGTTATTTTGTCTCCAGTAATAAATGCAGAGTGTTCCCTTAAGCCTGTCATGTTAAACAAACTGTCAATATTTAACAGTGATTAGTTTTAAAGTGCTACATGCATTTTCTTACAAAATTTTTGAAAAAATTTCTTTCATTTTTCTAAATTAATTACGCAGAATAATGTGAGTTGTTTAAAAAATAAATACATAATAAACATATTTTTAAAAAATAAAATGTTAATTTTAACTATTAACTATAAGCTTTAAAAATAACAATTGTTTTACATAAAATTCAATCAGAAAACTTTATAATAAATAGCCTTCATTGCACATGAATGGTCAGAGTAAGACAAGAGGGACCGTATGTATCCTCACAGTATTTGAGGAAAGAAACATCTAAAACTCTCCATATGAACTTCTAGATACTGTTCATGACTCTGTTCCAGCCATTTTCTAGACAACAATTTCTTTTAAATGAACCTAATATACTATGCTTTGCCTCAGACAAGAGTATATGTTTCTTCTGAATCTCTCTTCATGAGTTTCTAGATCCTGTCTTCCAGGTGCTTATAAATCTGCTCAGTCTTTTACTTTTTCTAGGTCCCAATTTACCTTAAATGAACCTCATAATTTATAATTTCACCTTAAATAACCTCAATAATTCATAATTTATCTTACTTGATTCCAATTTATCAATTCTTTCTTAAAAGTATAAGAAAACAAAATTAGGGTTCCTAAGCTTGGGGGGGCACCTCCTGAAACCCAAACTCCTGCATCAGTATGACCTATGGATCAGCAAAATCAAGGATCCTACTTTGTGATTCTCGCTACAGGAACCCTATATATACACATATCTGAATTCTGGTTGAAAAAGAGTACATCTGCAAAGCAAAATAATTTTATTTTGGCAATTTTACAGATGTGAGAAATGAGATAAAGATGGAGAAGTGAGTAGGTTCTTAAATGAAAAGGCAGTCAAATATTAGTAAGCTTGAAAACAAATATCAAATATATTTTTGCAAGGTAATTATTTTATAATTGAACAAGTTAAATTATATATATATATATATATATAAAACTAGGACAGGGATTTACTGGCCAGAGCAATGTGTCTTGGGGTTAGGCTTTCACCCACTCTACTCTTGACCCTGGCTGTGGGCATTGCCTGGTAAAAAGGGCCAAGAGTAGAGTGGGTGGAAGCCTAACCCCAAGACACATTGTTCTGGCCAGTAAATCCTAGTCCTAGTTATTGGTTACTACCCACACTGAGATGTTGATCAAAAAGTCCATCAAGGTCCCCAAAACAAGACAGACTTAAGCCAAAGCTCTTGAATACCTGCCCCAGGCCAAAGGTAAGACCCTATTGCTGAAGATATCACACCACCAAGAGACCCTGCTATACCTAGAATGGTAACCAGCTCCCAAATGGTAACCTATGTAGTGCTGGAAGGCATTACATGAGCTACCAGGGGAAATAGGTCAATGATATTTGGAGAAAGCAGAGACCACTGATATACAATACACAGTGAGAATGCTGAGCACAGTGCTATATGGAAGAGATCAGCAAGTCAAGAAGTGCTCATCTGTGCAATAGTAACTCTAAACCTAGCTGGGTAATCAAAAGGTTACTGATTGGATAAGAGATCTGCACAGTGGCAAGGAACCCTTAACTGGAACTGGCATCAATGACATTTTTTTTTTGTCCATAATGAGTTACATTGTTTAGTGGTCCAACAATGAGTTGTTATCCCCAGTTCCCCATTGCCCCCCTTCCCCATCCCCAGTCAGCTGGATATCCTCCTCCATAGGCCGTCTGGATCAGTCTTTGTGGTAGGGGACCAATGATAGCCCAGTCTTCAGCCGGGTTCTCATGACCCAAGTGTGTAGTTACTGAGGGTTGCCAGGTCTCTGCTATTCTCCCCCACCACGGACAGCTCTCACAATCTTTCCGCCCAGTTCTCTTCCGCTCAGTTCCCTGAGTAGTGGTGGGTGAGTATTAAGGATGCGTCAGTGTTGTGAGCTTAGAGGTTTTTGTGTCGAGAATCGTTGGTTTCTGTCTCACTGGCTTATCCTGTGTCTTATGGAGACCAAGAAATCAGAATCCAAGGGAAAGTCCCACTAACCAGGGCCAAAGGAAAGGCTACACCCATTAGAATCTAATAAATCAACAATGTGTGTCTCATTTAACCTATACTAATCTCACTCTATTGGAGATTCTGTTTCCATTTTTCAGAAGGCAGTGAGAACTGTGGAAAACCCAATTTAACTAAGAAGACATGGGATGTTAAGCAGGAGATGTACCACCCCTAACCTATCATATATAGCCCAAAAGAAACCTATGAGAAAATGATGAGATAAACAACAGACCTACCACCCCAGCAAGTCAGATAACCCGTGATTGGACAATGGAGACAGACACCAACAATAATCGACAGAATCCAAAGCAGAAATCCAGGGAAACTTAAGATTTCATCAATAAAGCAGACTTAAAACTCACCCACCATGACTCAGGGAACTGAGCAGAAGAAGGGGTGGAAAGAATGTAAGAGTCCTAGTAGGGGAGAATATCCAGAGACATTGCCCCCCTCAGAAACAACACACAAAGAAAAAAAACTGACTACCTCTGGTGCAATTCATAAGCCCCCACCCCATGGACTGATCCAATATGCCCACTGAGGAGGGACCACAGTGGGTTGGAGACAGGGAGGAGGGAGCTGGTGTTACCACCTCAAAATCTGCTCATATGATGTTTCTAATTAGTGATAAAAATATGATTAAAAAAACAGCCCCTTCTAGTGAAAATTTGAGGGTTTGGTTCCCTCTCCTGCTGCTGCTGTCCACCTGATCTTCGCAAGGAGGTGATGATCAACCTCTCCCCCTGCCATGAATCTCCTGACATCTTGGAGTTTCCCCTAGACACTGCAGTCAATCCACAAAGCTTTGCTTCCATAAACTGCTCTTGGAAGGGTGTTTTGTTCCTCCAATGAGAAGGCAAGTAGAGCCTCTCAATTTAAACTTTTAGATCCCTTATGTCATGTTCAAAAGTCTTAAAGATCTTAAAGGAAAAAAAAATCCTTGTATATTAGCAATTTTCTGTAGATTTTTAAAGGGATATCTGCCTCAGGTAACCTTCAGAATGAATTATCTATCCTATTGACCTGGAAATATACTATCCCTAATTTTTGAATAGAAGACTAATAATATAGTTGGATATGATTTCTGTCCTTAGGTCCCCAGGATTGTGTTTTCAGTGACGTTTCTTTTCTCTATTACTCTCCCATCATTCTGCACATTTTCTTTTCTAGGACTGTATTACATTCTGTTTATCTATTTTTTAAATCTTTTGGTCTCATTTTATACCAATTCTCTCTGTTTTCATATTTTTCTCAAAGTCACTTCCTGTAATGTAACTATTACAATTACCAAAATCAAGTTGTTAGTTCCCATACAATATAATATAATTTAAACAGGGCTGGAGAAATGGCTCAGCTGTTAAGATACTTGCCTCCAGTGCCTAAGGCCCCGTGCTCAATTCCCCAGTACACACATATGCCAGACCCACAAGGTGGTGGCCTGGTGCGCTCTCTCTCTCTCTCTCTCTCTCTCTCTCTCTCTCTCTCTCTCTCTCTCTCTCTCTCTGCTTGAAAAATGAATTATATATATATATATATAATTTAAACAAAGCCATTTTCCACTTGCATGAACCGTGTTTATCTCAGCAATCTGTTTTAAGTAAATTTACCTCACTTTATTGCTATTGCCACATTCTAACTTACAGTAATTAAACACCAGAACCCAATCCCAAATGCACATATTTTGCTTTCAGTGATCATCTAGAGAAGTTCTCTGGAAGGACAAATTCAGCATATGAACAACTTCTAACCAATGAAGTTTGCTGCTGAGGGGATCAGCGCTTTTCAAAGCAAACACGGAAAATAGCATAGGTGCTTGTATTAGTCAGGGTTATCTAGAGGAAATGGAGTTGATAAGACAGATTGTAGTAAAAGGGGGGGATTTTTTGGGTCGCTACAACAGTCCAATGATAATAGTGGGTGAAGGAACCAGTAGCTGTTCAGTCCATAAGGCTGGATGCCTCAGCAGTCCCAATCCAGCACTGAAGGCTCTTGGCTGCTCTTTAGTCCAGGATGTAAGCCAAGGAAACTAGCTTCTGATGTCAAGGTAGGAGGGCAGGATGCGAGTACAGGTCCCAACAAGCAGCCATAATGATGAAGATGGAGCTTCCCTTCCCCTCAAGCTTCCTCATGTACAGTCCCCTTGGGAAGGCTCTGCCTACTCTGGAGGAAGGACCTGCTCCCTTGTCAATCCTTTCTGCAGGTGAGCTCAGAGACCCACCCAAGATGACTGTGCATTATGAAACAGGTCAAGTTGACAATCATTAACCATTACAGTGCTTTGCTGATGCTTCAAAATTGCAACAAACTTTCACTGATATGACACCTGAGGGTGGGAAAGATTCTGTGTTCACAATCCAGTCAGATGTGGACCTTGTGCCAAATTCCATTACTGAAGGCAGCAAACACTTTGTAGGGATCCCTCACATAATAATGCTTTTTGTATGTGTTATAGGTTTCATTCCGAAGACAGTGCTATTAAAGGCAAATGACCGACCTCTCTATGCACCCCTGATTCATTCCTTTAGGCAAACAGAGCATAATGAATGTAATTAGAGGATTGCAGAAAGAAAAAGCTCTGCTTCACCCCCCTTTCCTGCTTAAGGGCCTGCTGACCACTAAAGCCCACATTCTGGCTTGTCCTAGACTTACAACATAAGGCGACTGTGAAATAATTCATGCATGCTGGCCCAGAACTAACAAACCTCATTGTGCTGTGCAGGAGAAACAAGCTGCCTAGCTTCTGGACACATTCTTAAAGAGAGGTTTTGCAAGGGATGGACATAATCCTCTGAAATGTCATGTCACCTCAATTGTTCTGTCCTTGGCTAGGGAATAAAAGGAACATTTTTATTGGATACATGAAACTATAATCTTATTATTTAGGCTGAGGATATTAAGCAACATGTAAGGATTGGAATTTGGGAAGCTTCATTATAATTTTTCACGGCAAGGATATTCAATAGCAGACCACTGTGCAGTCCTTGCTGCACTGAAGCAGAGACCTAAGCTTTGTGTCAAAGTTATTTCTACACTAATTTAAGATTATGATGTACAGAAATGACTAGTACATACGGAAGACACCTCATAGAAGAGAGCTCAGATTCCTCATGTTGATGGAGATATCACTCATTGAGCTTGCCCCAGCTGAAAGGGCTTCCTGGTGTATATACCAATGACTGGAGTTTCACAATACCAGATGTATCTTCTCTTATGCCATTAATTAAATTATTGGCCAATGGGAATTTTATGTGCAAAAATATTTAGACATAAGAAAAACAATGAAATATCTGCTTTTAATGTTTATATTCATATGTTTTTAAAGCAAAACTCTATATTAGTGATATTTTGCCTTTTTTCTAAAGACTAAAAAAGCAAATTTAATAGACCTCCTCCCCCATGAATACACATATACAAATAGTTTCTATTTCTCAGGGATGCAGGAATCATTCAACATATAGAAATCAATATAAATAATGTATTAACTAAAAAGACTTAAAGATAGAATCCCACAATCGTTTCAATTGATGCAGAAAAGGCCTTCAACAAAATACAAAAGCCTTTCATGGTTAAAACACGGGAGAGACTGGTATGGAGGGTGAATATCTTGACATAAGAAAGGGTATTTGTTCTAGACTTAAGGCCAATATTCTTCACAAGGAAAGACTTGAAAAACTCAGGTTATGATCAGGAAAAAGCAGGTGTATCTACGCTCACAACTGCTTTTCAATATAGTACTTGAAGTCTTATCTCAAGGAATAGGCAAGAAAAAAAAGTAAAAGGGATGCAAATTTGAAAGGAAGTATTCAAACTAGCCCCTTTTGCAGATGACATGATTATTTACATAAGTGATCTGAAAGACTTCATGAAAAAAATTAGAAGTGATGAATTATTTCAGCAAAGTAGCAGAATAGAAAATCAACAAACAAAAATCAGTAGCGTTAGTATATACCAATGACTAACATATGGCAAAAGAAATCAAGGGAGCATTTTCATTTAAAATCCTAAGCAAAGTGGAAGACCTATACAATGGAAACAGTCACTGAAGAAATAAATGGAAGAAGATATAAGATGGAAAGACCTCCCATGCTTATGAATTGGCAGATTTAATATTGTAAAAATGGTCATCCTACAAAAAGTAATGTACAGATTCAATGCAATTAAAATAAAAAAAAATCGCATTTCATATGGAAGTACAAAAGGCTTCAAAAACTGTCCTCTGCAATAAGAATACCTCTGGTGGTGTTACCATATCACAAATTTCAAGATAAAGCCATATTAATAAAAACACCTTGGTACTGGCACAAAAACAGACATGTAGATCAATGGAATAGAAGATCAACTTTTAATAACTACGAGCTTCCTGATCTTACACAAAGGTACCAAAAATGCACTTTCTTCAGCAAGTAGTGCTGAAAAACTGGTTAGCCATGTGAAGAAAATGAAAGTATCCTCTTCTCTCACCCTGCATATAAATCAGCCCCAAATGGATCAGGGACTTCAGTATAAGACCTGAAACTCTTAAATGACTAGAAGAAAAAAATAATAGCTGTAACACTCCAGGATATAGGCATAGAAAAAGACTTTCTAAAAAAGACCCCAGTAGTCCAGGGCATTACATAAACACTTAACAACTAGCATACATGGAAAAGAAAACAGGCTTTCATCTAGGCATGTCTCTTACAATGAAAAGGTTCCAGGTCAGGCAGTATTACTGTGTCTCAAGGTTAAAATAGCTTTGGGATTTTAAAATGAAACACAGAGAAGAACCTACCCCAGAGGGATGCAAATCTTGTTTGGCACAGTGACTATTCCCAGTATGGGTCAACCTCACTAGAAAGAACTGTCACTCCAAACTCAGTCCTTCTCCGAACACCAGGCAACAAGGATTAAGAGCAGCGAATGGAGAAACGAAAATTAAAAATCTTTAAATATGAATGTGCTTGGGCGATGTGAAGATTTCTTCAGGCAATTTGAAAAGACAAAGTACCAGCATTCAATTTGTAAATTAGCAAATAATTATATATACACATATATTGATAGAGTACAATGAGGTATATTATTATATATTTATACTGTTGAATAATTAAATAAAGCTAATGAATACATCCATCCTTTAATATACTTATTACGTTTTGTAGGGAATACTTAAAATCTACATATTTGTAATTTTGAAACACAATTTCTACATTTGAAAACTATGGGATTTAAAAGAATATATCATCAGGCCGGATAGATGGCTCAGAGGTTAACGTACTTGCCAGCAAAATTTAATGACTAGGTTTGATTCCTCAGTAGCCATGTAAACCAGATGCATAAAGTGGTGTGTACTTCTGGACTTCAATTTCAGCACCTAGAGCCCCTGGCACACACATTTTTCTCTCTGTCTCTCTCTTCTTGCAAATAAATAAACAAAATGTATATATTACTATGAGAGAAGGAAAGGATGGCTGAATCCTCATAAAGAATGGAAATATCAACTGTCACACTCTTGTTATGAGTTATTCCTATAAAATGAGTAAAATTTATAAGTTGTGGTACAGCCCTCATGTTAACTGAGTACCAACATATCATAAGTAATTTAGCATTTTCTTCTTTGCTGTTTTCATCTGTCTTACTTTCCTTGTTGCTGTGGCAGGGCAGGTATGTTGGATGGAGCCTGCTGCAGACCAGACACATTCAGCCTGCTGTGACAGGTGCTCATCTACCTATTTCCTTTATATTCCAATAAATGCCTCAGTCCATGGAAAGGTGTTGCCCAGAGTTAGTGAGGGTTTTCCCACTTTAATTCACCTGTCTAGACATGGTCTCACAGACCATAGATTTGATTCTGTGCCGATGTAAATCCTACCATGTTCAAATATTAATTCAGCTTATGCTTCACCATTTTCCTCCCAGAATTCTTGTCGTCATCCTTCTATGATTTCATTCCATCACCTGTTGTATTCTACTTGGTTGGATCCTCGTATTCATTAGATGATGAGAACTAATAGGCACTGAGAGTTCCCTGCATTGGAAACTAAGAAGCCCCTTCCCTTATCCATGGAAACACCTCCCCAGACCCACAATAAATGCCTGGAACCATAGGTATTATTAATCTTGATATATGCCATATTTCTTCTTATATATGTCAACCTTTGATAAGTTTAAAGTTTGGCATAAGTGATTAACATCAATAATTCAAAATAAAATGGGAAAATTGTGAATGTACATACTATAATAAAATTATCTATATCATTATTCTTCAGATTTTTGTCCATTATTGAGTAATGACAATGTCTTGAAGAAAAACTGTTGACTATCAGGAGTGGAGATCTGAGTATTGAAGTTGTTACACAGTGATTAATGGGTAATAGCAGATATAGCATGCACACCCTGAACAAAATATGATTCTTGCTAAAGATAGGGCACAGCAAGGAATAATAGATAGGGAACTGGTTAAACCATTAAGAATGATGAACATATTAATGTGTACAGATTATGCTTTTTGAATAGGGTCCATTTAGTTTTTTTTTCTGATCATATTTGACCATGGGTAACTAAAAAACAAATCTTGCAAAAGGAAAAAGGAATACAGATGAAAATATTTTGAAATATACAGCTCTGTTTATAAAAAACAGAAGGCAACATTGCATTTTGCAGCTAATGTGCTATTTAGTTCCGAAGACAAAGACAAAGTTATATTTTAATATTAACATATGAGAAAATGTGTTGCCTTTTGCCATTTACAGAAAAACTATAGTCAAAATAAATAATGGAAAAAATTGTCACTGAGATTTACTGAAGCATTAACTTCCCTCCTTTCCCAGAGGCTAACTGGTTCACCATGGTCCCACAGTGACTACTGATAACACCACTGAGGAGGGCTTTCAGTGGAATGTTGTTGGAGAGAGGGACCAAGCCAATAACCTAATGGTAATATGTCCAATATGCAATACAGTATACATTAAAGTTCTCAACAAATATGTTTGTATGCATACTTTAGTATAGAAAGAGATAAGAAAAAGTATAAAAAATTCTAAGAAAATAAAAATCTAAATATCAAAAAATCATTAAGTAACAAAACTATCATTCTTGTTTTCTTTGGTATTTTCATGTACACCTTTAGATTCTAAATTCTTTTCATTGCAAAAGACTTACTAGTTTTACACTCATTATCCAGTGCAAAGCCCTAAGTAGAGTTTAATAAACCCTCTATAATATGTAATTGTATCCAAGTATGTATAACTATGTATGTATATCTATGTATATCTAATCCACTATGAACATAATCTCATATTTGCACCATCAGTTCTATTTGGTTAGCTAAATAGAAATACTGCAGAAACATGAAATACTATAACTTACTTCATGCTAAGAATTTTTACTTGGTAAACATCGACCTACCACTTCCTACAACCATTCCTGATTGCCGACAGCCAGAAATAGTTGTGTCCACATTGAAATGCTGCTTTTTCTTCCTCACCTGCTTCTCAAGGCTTAGTGATTTTCCTCATTACTGAAAAAAAATAAAAAAATGGACTGATATATGAAAATTGAATTTCTTGATACTGGTGATAATCTGCTGTCTTCAAAATAATTATAAGAGATGTGCTTGTGTATGCTAATTACAATCAAGTATGGAGTCGAAAGATACAATTACAATCTAGTCATTAAAGTGGCTATGGAATCTTAATATTAATTTGTTAGATGATTTTGATGATTTATCAAGAGTATATTAAACACCTCTCATCGTAGTCTAATTTTTGTACTTTAATTGTCCACTTACAATAGAATACACTTTGCTTTTTGGTGCAATGCTCATAGCATTATCTAGATTTATAAATCAAGTGTATACATATGGCTCTGGACATATATGAATTTTTTTTATTTTTTTAATATTTTATTATTCATTTTAAGGAGAGAGAAAGAGAGAGAGAGAGAGAGAGAGAGAGAGAGAGAGAGAGAGAGAGAGAGAGAGAGAGAGAGAGAGAGCACCAGGGCCACCACCTTGTGGGGCTGGCATATGTGGGTCCTGGGGAATTGAACCTGGGGCCTTAGGCACTGGAGGCAAGTGCCTTAACCGCTGAGCCATCTCTCCAGCCCCATATGTGAAATTTTATGTGATCTGTTTATCTAACACTTGGCTTAAAAAAACTTAGCAGCAGCCATGTTTAACATGAATTTTGAATTGTGTTATTATTTTTGTTCATATGACTCCACTGCTAAGCACAGCATGTAAAGAAGCAGAAATAAACAAAATTGTCCACTAAAAGTATAAATTGAAACAAAAAAAATAAACCCAACATATGAACCTACTTAAATTCATAGATTAAATGTGAAACAAGGGGCATGGTTATATTTAAATTATTGTCTTGATATTTCTGATAATCCTGATATGGCAAGTTAAAATTACTCAATTTATTCCAACAGTAGAAGTTTCCCTCATATGCTAAATTATTTTCTATTTGTAAATATAAATATAAATGCTGCCTTCTGAGTATGTTCACATGTTTTGAAAATAGTTTAACAAAACAAGTAGTATGATGGCTGTGATTTGGAACTCAGAGTATTTGTATAGGAAGGTGAATATTCAAATATATTTACATATGGAAACCATTAGTATTAGTCATGGGTCAGAGTGATTAAAATTGAGTTGGTTGGTATGGTCCCAGGAGCAGTTGTCATTTAATGACTTTTAAGATTGAGGATTTAATAGTAGGTCATGGCAAAACGTTTCAATACAAACCAATGCTAATTTTACTCTTTCCTGAGATTTACTTTTTTTTTCAATGTCTTTATAAACTCTGGGTATAATACACTTCTGGTTCTTCCACATCTTCCAACTTTTTAAAATATCTTTATTCTGAATAAGTTTATACATTCTATGAGCAAATCTTGTGAATGTGTCCGCATTTCCTTCTTCTCTGTCCCATACCCACTGGGGTCTTTCCTGGGTGCTCATTCTGAATCTGCCCATAGGATAGGGCGTATGAATGTACCAGGGGTAGCCAGGTTTTTTTTTTTTCCATCCTCCTTGTGTACAGCCAACTTTTTTAATGTCTTTATAAACTCTAGGTATGATACACTTCAGAGTCTTCCAGATCTTCCACTATTGTCCCAATTCATGATCACTTGGTTACACCAATATGTTTATGGAGACTTGCAAATTTTGAGATGTTCAATGTGTTTTTTTGTTTTGTTTTGTTTTGTTTTGTTTTGTTTTTGCGGCTTCTTTCAATAATTTGGGTTTATCCGAATGAATTTCCTTGTGTTGGATGTGCTTGGATGGTGAAACATGAGTGAATGTCTACCTAGGGAATTTGAAGAGAAGACACTGTGTCAATTTTGTTTTGCAGATTCCTCTGAATTGAAAGATTGCCTCCTGAAGAGAGGCAAGATGCTCTGAGGACTCAGGAAGTCAGGTCTGGAGGAACTGAAACTTAGAAGGTTACACAACTATTCTTCAGGTTATAGGCATGAAAAGGACAGTCTGGAACCAATGTTATTAGAAACTGAGACATTCCTTTCTGAGGGGAGGAAGGAAGCCCAGAGGACTCAGAAAGTCAACAAATCTGGGAAGAACTTGCAAGATAGAACGCTAAGACTGTATGTAAGTCATGAAGTGTGCTCCAGACTCCACACCAGCCCGGTGCTATTTCCATGAGTACTGTTGGATTACACATATTTTAAAAATAGATGCAACTTCAGTGAGTCATTGCTTGTTCTGGGGTGGCCTTGCTATAGGAAAATACTACTCACAAGACAGGCACTGTAGGCAAAGTGGAGAAGCAGGATATTTATATGCGTCCACATGGACTCAAGGGAATACCTTTCAAAGCCTGAGCCCCAAGCCCCAGCCAGTAAGGGCTTTTATGGACAGTTCTGCATCATTTCTTTATTTTTTTAATCAATGGAGATTTTCAAATCTTGACTGTGTGACTAGGTTCATTAGCCAGAAATTTTAGCAACAAGCAGGCTTACAGACAAGAGGGACTTTTGTAAACACCTGAGTCTCTAGGAAGATAAGTGTCTGCAAATAAGTTTTCAAGCAGTTCTACTTTGAGTTACTTCTACCATGGACTTGCCTTTGATACCCCTGTAATTGAAATGTGGGCATCACCAGGATCAATGTCATTAATGCAAGCCATTGATACATATGAAATTTTGTAGCCTTTAAGCAAGAGGAAATAAAACTGATAAGCACGATGAGAATTAGAGAACTGAACAGGAGGGTCATAAAAGCAATAGAAACCGGCCAACAAATGGGAGGAGCCATAATGCCCAACACTAAATATTATGCTATGAGCTCCAGGAATCAACTCGTCTTGTCTTTGCTTCGTAATTTGTAGGCCAGTCATACAGTGGAGCAGAAATATGTTAGAAGTTGCCTCCTTTAAAAAGAACTTCATTTCCTGTTTTGGGGCAAGTGTAGGACCTGGTATATCTTGGCAGCTATGTTGAAGGGAGATGGCAAGCCTTGTCTCTGTAGATCCTTGACTTTAGATGCCATTTGTCCAGCTCTTCCCCAGAGTAAAGAACAACTTAATGAGAATTACCCTTATGCTGGCAACTGTATGACAAAAGAAGGTGACGGATTTTTACCTTTGCATAACCTGGAACCATTTTATATAGCTCTTTTTGGAAAACAATTAAATCTAGATGGTTTGATTACACATAGCTTAAGGGTAGAGCAAAACCTGGTTACTGTGGAACTAAAAGTTTGACTTTAATATATCATAATATTTTAATATGGTGACATTTTGATTGACTAAAAGAATATTTTACATAAGCAACTTTAATTATTGAGTCATTTTTCTAAGCCAACATAAAGCATTGTTCATGACAGTTAAGAGCACATGAACCTCTGGCAAGGTATAATACCATTATTTATAAATGGGAAATTTTATTGTTATACTTTGATTAATTCACTTTGTCTTGGGAACAGAGCTGAGGATGGGTGAGTGCCCTTTTAACATAACCTTAATCATAGAAGTTATCTTAGGACATAGGGAGTTTCCTTAGTTCTTTTAAGAACAAAAGTCATAACAACTGAAACTAATTTTTTTTCTTTTCTTTCACTTATTTATTTAATAGAGAAATGGGCAGATCTAGAGAGAAAAAGTGGATATGCCTGGGCCTCAAGCCACTTCAAACAAATTCCAAAAGCATGTGTTGGGTATTGCGGAATTGAACCCCTATCCTTAGGTTTTGCAGGTAAATGCTTTAACCACTGTGCAATCTCATTAGCCCTTAATTATTTCAATTATAAAATCAAAAAGATAAACCTAGTTATGACACGTGTTAGAATTTTCATGAACAAGATGGGAACTATTTTTAAAGTTACACTGTTTTCAGTATTTAGAAATCTTAATCTTAGAAGATTTAGTTTACTAGTCTGTCTAGCAAAAACCTTAGATTTTATTAAAGAATAACAAAACCTTAGTGACCTGACAGCTATCAAAGGCAAAAAAGAGAATATAGTTTTATACTAAACTTGCGTTATTTGTTTCCCTTTTTCCTTGCCCTAAAGATCTCAGGAAACATATGAACTAATTTATATCCGATTGCATCTGAAGCAGGGGAGTGTTTGACCCCAAACTTACAGCCACTTTGTAACAACTCTAAATACTGCATGGCTGTCTATTAAATATAACTACCATGGAAAAGAAAATGATAGAAAAGAGAATCAAACCTCTTATGTGGACCTTTTAATTATAACTTTGAATATAAAGGTATTTGTTTTCCTGGAGAAGGAGACATGGGAAATGAATAGTCTTCTCAAGGCTCATCTGAAAGGCCAGTCCTTGGCCATGGGCAGCCAAAGGCCTCAACACATGTTATCAGGTTCTGTGGGTGTGGGAGGAGACACTGATAACAGTGGACACTTGGGTAAGCCTGTGGCCTTGGTTGTGAAGTGTAACAAGGTTGTGGCAACAAAGGATCCTTTTGTTACCCTCAAGGATCAATAGGATCTCAGGGTGGAGGACTAGGTCTCTAGGCTGACTCTAGGTTTTCACCAGAAACTTGCATTGTCAACTATTAATGCAGAATCATATCTTGGAGCCTGCCTCAAAGCCAATTGTAACCATGAATCTTTATATGGGAACTGGTCCCCTTGGCCCACTTATTAATTGGCATATTTTCTTAATCTTAATCACAGCCAAAGTTCCTTCTATTTCAGAAGGCACTGAACATTAAAAACTGACCATTCTAACTCATAAAACGCCTTCTACTTTCCTAGTGTCGTCTTAGTACCATAGTCTTATGAATAACCCTTCCTGAAGTTTTTGATCTTGAAGTCTAGGACAGTTGGGTTATTAGGTACCTACCCCCCATGATGAACTTTTACCTGTGTTTGTGTTTCAGAACAGACACAAAGACAAAGGACTTATGGGCAGGCTCTGAGCAGAAAAGAAATCACTTGGCCTACCTGGCTGTGGGTCTTCTGAAAATTTATGTATTTCCTGGCTAAGGTTCATACATAGAAGCTCCATGCCTGGTCAGCACTCCTATTCCAGGAGGTAATACACCATTATGCTGTACAAAACATTCTAGAACTTTAGGTTGGTTCCCACTCAGAATCCATAGCCTCAGGGATAAGGAGCCACACACATATTCGTATTGAATGCACTCTCTTTCATACAAACTCCAGGAAACTACCTTCTAATAAGATGACCTTAATTGAGGTGATTATAAAATTCCCATGAGGTAATGATCCTTCCTGTCCACCAAGTTGGAGGAAATGATTAATTGGCTGATCCAGGGCAGCTTAATGTTTACTGAAGTCCATTCTATTTGTTTGTCTTCTGGGTGGAACTTGGTCTGATAGCACAGGCCTGGATCCAGGGAGTCTGGATTCCAAACAAAGGCAAAAGAGGCTGCTCCCTTTCACAGGTCCAAGCAGAGAGAGAAACCCATCACTAACACCATACACATAGAACAGCAAACAGGCAGGAGAGCCAAAGAGAATTTCTTTTCCTTTATATAGCCTTAGGGTGGGGTCTTGCATCCCTATCCCAGAGACTTAATGACTTCCTGAGTCTCTGGAATTTCCTTGCTGCACTGCCCACAAAGGAAAGGATGTTTACTTCCAGCTTCTTTGAGCTTCTTTAGATCCTGCCCCTTGCTGAGAGGCTGCCTTCCTGAATACATCCTCAGAGACCCACCCAAGATAATTAAAAGGATCCAAGTTGACAACAAAACCTAACCATCACAGTATCCTTCCCTTATCTCCAAGAGAAAGCCTTAGAGGAGGGACCAGATGATGGGTAAATTTGGCAGAAAAGAGCATCATGTGACGCTCCAGTTTGGAACTGTACAGACATGAGGGAAGTAGTTTCACTTAGCACACATCTCAAATATGTCCAAATGATGGTGGGAAACTGGGGTCATTTCACCTCTCAGTGGCCTCTCAAAGGAGCATCTGAGCTCAGCGATCCTTGAGTTACAGTTGCTTTCAGAGTAAAGAGGGATTAAAACATGGACAGTGAAGTGTGCAAGCAAAGATGAGAGGGGCAGAGGCAGAAAGGTATTCTCTCTTCACTATGTCTGGCTGAGAGAGAGAGAGAGAGCTGTGATTTGAGACCCACTGGGGAAGGGTCCTAACTGCAGCTCCAAGGAGGACACGTGAGGGAATAATCTCTGCTGGAGATTATTACAGATTATTATAGAGATTATCCCTTCTACCTCTGAAAAAAATCTCAAGTAAGATTCAAGGTCACATGGAAACCAGGAGGAGAGAACAATCCGTATATTTATCTCAACTGGGATTGGGCAATGCAGGGAGAGAAGTCACCAGACTCACGTTGATGTTTCTAAAGATAAACCAGAGCAGTGTCCAGGCTGCCCAGCAGGCTCGCCATAGACTCCAGGCCGGTTTGGCGGAGGGGTGAGTGTACAATGCAAAGGCAGAGGGAAGAACACAGACAGGGGAAGGAAATGAAGGAGCCCAAGAAGTCAGGTAGTCTCGCTGATGCCTCCACACCCTCATCTAGATGCCCTTTATGTCAGGCTCAGGGATGTCAGGTTAAGGACTCTGGGACCCATGTTTTCTGTGTCCCAGAGTTTTACTTAATGCCAGCAATGTACTGCTGGTGTTCAGAGTGGGAAAGTGTCTTCAAAGCCTGAGCAAGGGAGAAGGGGAGAGAACAAGTTAAGAACAAACTCTGAACTAAGAGCAAAACAACACAGGTAATGGAAGCTCCAAACCTGATGGGAGAGTGGAAGGAGGAAGAGAACACCTCAACCACTTAACAGAAGAGAAAGGGTTTTAACTCTCCAGTAAAAGAAAGAAAAGGGCCAAAGGTCTGTATTGAGCTGCTTGGTGCATGGGGTGTGGGGGAGGACAGCTGATTGGAGCCTGCTTGAGGTCCCAGAGTCTGAAGGTGATGGCAGAAAGGGGTTGTTGTTCCTCTCAGCTAAATTCAGGGAAGTCCAGTCAAATTTCTTACCAGGAGAGAAGCTAGGGCTTCATCAGATTCCAGTCCTAGTCTGAACACCAGGAAAGGGGGAGAGGCTGCTGTCTTTGAAATCTCAGCTGTGCTATCAGGAGGAAGTTAGAGCATGGGAGGTTGGTGGGTTGGGGAGGGAAGAGAAGGTTCTAACACTCTGACAGCTTTCTTTGCAACATATGCTTTGCTATTATGCTTCCAGTTCATACAGCCCAGAATCAGGTAGGCTCATGTCAGAGTGTTTTGATGCTGAGAATGCATGAGGCTTCCCTTCAACTTTTGACAGGACTGGGATAAAAACTGAGATACTCCAGTAAACAGACCATTGGCATGAAACATAGTCTGCGGCCATGAATAGGCTGAATACAGTTCCTACTGGGAGAGAACAGCAAACCAAGAAAGGAGCAATTGTGCAATGAAGGAACCTGGGCCTGGGGGAGTCAATCAACAGCCATTAAATTTGGCCAAATATTCCACTCAGTGAGGGGGAACCTTTGATTGGAAATGGGGA